>JAQQZZ010000034.1:283673-310272 GCA_030265115.1 Mopalia vespertina
CCATTGGGCTGGCACGTCGTCATATAAGTGAAATACCCTTGAGTACGACGTTAAACCCCAATCAAACAAACAAATCTTTCTGTACAATAAAATATATATATATTCAGAATTTAATATATATTCAGAATTGATATCAAATATGGTTCTTAGAGCTTACTGATTCGTCCTTTGTTCACTGGATGTTTTTGTCATGGTTTCTTCTTCATTTTACATGCGTTTGGAATCACTCCAATAGATGTAAATTTGCTCACTGACTCGATGATGAATTGATAAAACTGATTTATACCGACTCAAGTTGTCAGAGGAAATTCTAATTAAGTAAATAAGCCTTTTGCATTAGCATTAACTGATCACGTACACACATTATACAAGTACACAGATACAGGCCCGTCCTGTATAACTTCCTAGCTTATAACATACATGACTGTTGCCTTCTTCTTTTTTGGGCTTTTTTTTTCATCGTTGAATGCCATCCAGTTTAATTGTGCGAGCTTGATTAATTTTGCTGTCGGGGGAAAAAATCTGGAAACCTTTATTACAACAGAACGATAAACACTCACATTTGTTGTTATCTAAATCAGACACCCCACAAAGTGCTTTTGTCTGGCCCTGCTGGTGGTTGATGGGCGCTGGGAGCTCGGGCGGCACGCCGTCAAGTGACACCCTCCAGAGCAGGGGTCAGAGCTGACAGATACTGTCTCTAATCGCCTTATCAGCTCTCTTTCTATCATGTGAAGGGCCAACCAGCTAGTGCTAAATCTATAACAGCTTGTTCAATGTCCAACTGTTCAACCAACACTGCCTTTTCTCCCATATTGGCTACACTCATTGGCTGAGACGACTCTGTTTTTACACAACTGGTCGTCACAAGGGACCGAAATCTGTTGGCAAAGATGCGGGCAGAATTACCTAGCCCTCTAGTATAAATTACACGCGAAGAGTTATACAGGGAGTGTATTAGCTACAGCAAGTTTTCTGGCCGTGTACTAGTACGTATTTAACCTTTGCTAGAGTATGAATGTTGTTGGCACATGTTCCCAGGCGGCTCTTAGCTTGTTAAACTTAACAGTGACTACCAAGCGGTTTTATTACACGGCGCTCCTCAGTTCTGCTTGAGTCGTTTCCCGTCTCTATAACGATTTGTACAGGGCCAAGAAAGTGCCTTTGTGTTGTGTTCGTGTGATGGATAATATAGGCTGTATTTATCTACTGTATATACTGGCCTAACAGCTAGTCCCTTCAGTGAGGCTGTGTTGGGGTGTTCAGACTTAACAAGACAAACCAGTGTTTGACTTGACCGGTAATGCCGAGTGTTTTGCTAAATATATTTTTATCGTTTTAAGGACGATAGAAATAGATCTATCAGTTTGTGTGTGTGTCTATTCGGTTACGGCTAGCTAAACCTGTTCACATAAAAAGCTGGTTAATTTGTAAATTGACTTGTGTGATTCACTGGCTTGACTAAAATGATCGGCCCTTTTGTCTCTTTCAGCTCATTCCCTGGGGCGACTGACTTGACGGAGGCGGCCTCATGAGAGACGGTCTGCCTCAAAGTGGCCAAGCTGCTCGGGGAAGCGGCCAGAACGTAAAGACCGTGGACAATGGCTTGCTATTACTAACAAACCGTGTTCACTGCTCTCAGTTAGGATTTACCCATAGTGATGACAACGATTTGCTGAGTACACGAGCTCGATGTGTAGATATTTATACTTTCCCTAATGACCTTAGCGAAGAGGAAAGTGAGAGGGATAGATTTACCAATGGATATGTTAGCAGTGCAGTGAAGGGAAATACTAGAGCGACAGCCTTTAATGTTTCTGACCGAGGCAGCGGGTGTAAAGTAGGCGGAAAGGCAGACTTTTTCACGGGTAACGGTGGGAAAATGAGTACAGTCGAACATCAAGCCACCGTAGACAAAGGACTCAAGATGAAAATTAAAAGGAAAGGTGTTGGAGCTAAATCTGCAGATTCTAAACATGAAATTGTGAAAGGTGATGCTACGAAATGTGCGAGTAATGTTGATGTTAAAAATACTAATGTGCCTGTAAGCGGCTCCAGTTCAAATCCCTCAGCTAACCTCAGTGTAGACAAAGCTGTTAAACATGGCGTGCAGGCAGACAAGGAAAAATCTCCTAAATTGAAAAACACGCATAAGAAAGAGAAAGCTAAAGACAAAGTGAAATCTTGTGATCTACCGACAACTATGTCATCACCTTTATCTGTGAATGGAATTTTAAACACATGTGCTACAGGGAATATGTACAATAATGGATTAGAGGTTACGGGCAGTTGTAGTTCAGCTTTGCCGGCAACCCCAGAGCCAAAAGCTGGGGAAGTACCGTGTGCGGCCAAACCATCCCTTGATCCTTACGAATTTAATGCCAAAGTAGAAGATGGAATAGGCGTGCCCATGAAGAAAATCAAACTTGAAAAGGTATGGTTGTCAATAGATGTTTAAGTTTTCGTGAAAGTGTAGTGTATGGTTTTGACGCTCTTAAATTGGCCCTTGTAATCGTCTGAAGCGAGAGATCGATTTTCGTCCTTCGGCTCACACTAGAAAATTGCGACAGCGTTTTATTTGCTCCATCTCCTCGCAGTTAATGGGATAAAATTGCGTTAATTTCATATTGAGTGTAATAATTCCCTAGTTCAATTATGTTGGATTGAAGAGGGGTTGGTGGACCGGGTGTCATGTCAGTTGTTATGTAGAGAAGACTATGTGGTAATATACACCCAGATCGTGTTATCCGAGGAATACTACAGCCTCCTAGTTTGACAGTTTTCTCAGTGTATATCATACAGATAGAGGCTCTGTAAGGGGTTATTAATTATCAATGTAAGGTTGGAAAAACAAAATTATAAACGTTGTGAGACATTGACAGTTGGTCATTTACATATCAACAGTGTAAACATTATACTTGCTTTTCATAGCCTTTTAGTTTATTGAAATTCTCGTATCTTTTTTTTCTCTCTTTCAATTTAAACTCTGTTATTATACATGGCCAGAAAAGGGTTGCATTTTAAATTAACTTCTGTTAACCTATATGTCATTTGTTACTTCTGAAGTTTTGGGGTTTTTTTAATGTTTAAATTGGATTACCCCTTTTGGAACCCCATGTATTGTAATTCAGCAGGTGTTGGGTATTGTTGTAGCCTGTTTACCCCCTTACTAGGCCTCTTTCATACAACTAAGCCCTCACCCCCTTTCACAGGCCTCTTCAGCTTATAGCACATGTTAGATGACTGATAAAGCTTACAACTGGGGCTAATACATATTTGAGGGAATACATTAATCTGTGGCCAGGAAAAAGGAGCTCCCATGCATACATAAATCACATTGATTGAAGCACAAAGAAATACTTTAATACTTTTGTACACAGATTTTTCACATCATCAAGGCTATAACACTAGAAGACACATATATTCATTCAGTACTTTTGATAATATTTGCTATCGATAATGGAAACGCATATATGTTTTCAAATATAATTAATATAGATATAAAGAATAAGCCAACAATTAAATGAATATAAACAAGTAATTTATTTGTGTTGAAAAATTAATATATAAAATTAATTTGATCAAAGTCCCAAATTTGTTACAATTTGTTTAAAAGCTATGGGTTTTTGTTTTGGGACACAGGGACACTATAATTGTGTCAATTCCTAAAAGTAACAAACACATTTTCAAAGGCATATTTTGTAAAAGCCTACATGTAGCCATGGAAAAAAATCTTAGTTTCATGTAATTGCACACACATTTAGTTAGACAATTTAATAACAAGCTTGTCTGATTATAAATTGTAAATATGTTGAGTGTGAAAGAAGTAGACGAGCCTTGGCAGATGAAGAGTTGTGCTTGAATAATTTATGAGATGGCTGGCATCTACCCTATTCTTTATTCACCATATATACAAAAATGTCATCTTTTTTCTTCTTCTCCTCATAGACCTACATGTAAACAGTTGTAGCATATATTTTTTTCTCTCTCACGATATACACATCTAGGGTCAGGGAGTGTATGAATTAACTATGTATCTGTCTGATCTTATACAGTTTATAATTCAGTAGTTAACAGATAAGCATATACTTAAAGAAGATACACATGCACTTTGAATGGCTATTCAGTGGTATGTTAATCACTTTATGACAAGTTACATAACAGGAAAATGTATAGTCCTTGGGTGGTTGAAACTATCTATGATCCACTTTTATATTGGACATCATTGTCAAGTATTATATTTTCCGATAAGGAGTACTTGAATAGAAAAATTATTATTGACATTGCTTTTTTATTTATTTTTAGTGGAACAGTTTTCAATAAACCAGTTAAGCCCCAACCAACAAACAAATTATATAAATGAACCTTAGATTTCATTTGTGTTAGTTTGAGAAATAAATATATGTTAAAATGATAATCCTATTGAAAAAAGAATGCTGATTGCTTCAAACCTTTCTGAAGGATATTTATCAATACCATTCCATATAAAACTACTGTTCCTTAACATTATAGCTTGTGTGTGTGTTAAGAATATAAACAAGTGATAATAAACTTTCTCACTGACTGACTGTTAATAGCTTGAACAATCTCGCATTGGTCTGGTTGTTGAATGCTGGTTATTATCTGAAACCTCACTCTCTCAGTCTGCCAGTAAAGATATTGCTTTCATTGATTCTATCATATTGTTTTAACTTCAAATGTTTTTAAAATGTATATTTACCACCCACCAGGTTAATGTTGACAATTATTTAGTGGACTTAAGAGGACTTTCTGGTATGTGTTCTAATTAAGCACATGTAGATAATAATAATTTTATTTACCAGTATATAAAAGCCTACCACATATGAAACTTTGACCTGTCCTAGAATTCAGCCTCATGTCTAGCACCGTATCAGTAAACAGCACCCAACTCAGCAATACTATTATACATTGTTAATTGTTTGTTTATGTCGCCAGGTTGAAACGGCATCTTCCCCAGTACACCCCTCCTCATGCCAGGATGCGAGTACAGAGATGTGCAGTGTAGGGGTCAGTACTGACCCAGAATGTCTGGGACCATGTGAGCCTGGAACCAGTGTAACCCTCGAAGGGATTGTTTGGACTGAAACAGAAAATGGTAAGTTAAATTTGCTTGATATGTTTAATTTAATATCTGAACAGTTAAATAAATATTTCAAAGTCCCTCCCTTTTTTGCATCACTTGTTATTGGACTAAATTGCTGTTAGTACTATAGCAAGAGTTCCTCATAACAAATCTGTTAACGTTATCGCTCTTAAATTTAAATCCAACAACACAAAGACATCTACAAGCCTCTCATTTGTTTTATTGGTAATTTTCACAGTGTTATATGTTAAAGTTTCACAATGTAATTATTTTTAATTGTGGCACTAATTCCACAAATTAGTCACACTGGCACAGAGACATGATTACATTAAAGGTTAAAACGTTAAAACCAATGAATCCAGATCATGTTTAAGAAAAAGTCTCAGAGACAACTTTCTGAGAAGATCTTAATCTTGAGTTATTGATTGGTTTTTTTTAGATAAGAATTGGTATTAATCTTAGTTTGAGTCTTCAATTGTAACACCTCTGAGCTCTCTAGGCTGTAGTAGTGACAAAACAGCCAGTTCCTTTTTTATGGCCATTGCTTTTTACAAAGACTGTTCTGGGTACCTGGCAGGGAGTGATTTATTAAGTGTCTTGTGTGGAGAAGTTCAACGCCTGGTTACACAATAATTCTGTGTGACAACACAGGCACATCAAGGCCTTTAGAAAGGCTAACTAAACCTCTCTAATACCCAGATCATAGCAGCTGGAATGGCGAGAGGGGTGGGCAAGAATGGTCTCAAATTGGGCACATTTGCTGGCATTTAGTGTATGTAGAAAGATTTATGCTCACAATAGAGAAATTTGGTTTAAGGACATTCTATTTGGGACAAGATTAAGTACTGTAGAAAAGAGGTCAAACAGGTGTTTAAATGTGCGATTTGAATGGTGGGATAGAGTGTTTTTTCAGTCTCAAAACTTACTATATGTATATCCAATAGTTTCTTTATTCTACATACAAGCATTTTTTTTTATCATAGCAGTATGATGAAAATAAGCATTCATGATATGCTGGCTCGGTCCTAACCTTTCTACATAAAGCTATTTGTAAACCTCAATCCTTACCAAAAGCTCAATGTAAATGTGGGTTTGGGGGTAAACAAATATTGTCAAATTAGTCAATAAAAATAGTCATTTTTCCTTCATGTCAGTATTTGAATGAAATACATGTATACACTCCAATATAAATGTAATCGGTCTAATTCAGTGTTGCATGCTTTTTACATTAATCCCCTTTTTTCGTCCATATGTATTTCTACTTTTTTTTAATATGTTAAAGTTAAAATCAACAACAAAGCTTTTAGGAACTCTAAAATGATGTGTTCTTGACCTGTTTTTTGTATTGTTGCATGAACCCTGCTGTATGATCAGTTGTAATGTCTAATCCAGTGTTCGCTGTCTAGGTTACTCCTTTTTATAATACACTCCAGGTAATACAACAATACACCAAACACACAAATACCATTGAAATACTCTCAGTGTATGTAAACTTCTCAACAAAATAACCTCCGGCTTCTATAGATTGACAGTTTGTATGCCTCTAGACATAGGAGACAGTGATATAAGGCACGAGTAAAGACACAACCAGAGTAACATATTTTTAAAGATACAGAGAAATTAATTAACAACATTCAACAAAAATAAAAATTCAACAAAATTTCATAAGTTTTTCATGTATTTACTGGAATAAATTCCGGCTTACTGAAAATGACAAGTGGACCCATGTCCTCCTCTAAGTGCTATACAATTAAGTGTGCTGTTAATCCAAGAAACAAACAAGCTTAATTTAAATTAAGATTTAGATATTAATTAAAAAAAAAACACTCAAGAAATGTTATCACTGGCATACATATTAAACATTTTCAGGCCATTTCACAACCGTTTAATTATCCACTGTGGCAAGCACAGCACAAAAGGGTATGCTTTAAGAATGCATTTAAGTCACATACAGATGATCATGAGTTAAACACAAATTATTAGAAAAGAAACAAAGTTTTCAACGTGGGTTTATTTTCCTTCAGGTGTTCTGGTAATAAATGTGACTTGGAGAGGAAAGACATATGTGGGGACTTTACTCGATGCTACTCGACATGACTGGGCTCCTCCAAGGTAGGTTTACTTCAACAGTTTCTTGTCAAATTCTAGCCATTGAAGTGGTGCATTTTGGTGTTGCTTGTGACACCCCCTATGTATGTGTGGTATTAAATAATAATTTGCCTTCATTTATTATTTTTTGTAATGTGTAGTCAGTGGCATTGCATTATGCTGAAACCAGAGCTGTTCATATCCACTTTAGGTTTGACAGCATCTTTCTTATCCTTGTCTTACAACCTCAAAGCCGATCAAAACAGCCTATATTTAATTTTATTTTAATTATATTAAGTACTAATTCTTAAACAAAGGAAAATGACATATCTAATAGACCTAACCTGAGCAACAGTTAGACACGGAAAAAGCTGTAGACTTTTTTATTAAAATGTTAAAGAGTTGTTATGTGACCCTCGTTTCCTGGAGGTTAAGTTTGAAGTGAAATCTGTGTCATTGAGGTCAATTGTGTAATGATTAAAGGCCAGAGTGTATGCTGTGTAATAGGTTAAAACATGGCTGGCATTGAGCAAAGAACATGTCTGTGTTCCGGTGAGAGAGTGGAGATAGCAGCCTCCATTCCCCTGCCAATAATCACATGGAGACAGACAACCTGTAATTTTCTGACAGGATCTATTATAAACTGGCCCGACCCTGTCAATAATTCAGGGGCAGCTCTCAAATGAAACCAAGCATTATGGGTTTGCCAGTTTGGCCAAGATCTGGTGAGGTAGAGGGGGCTCTTTGTTAGGAAGCTTGAGGAGAGGAATGATTTCTCAAGAGATGGGTTTCGACTCTAGCTCTCCTCGCATTCATCATTCTAATATCTGCTATTGATCAGCGGGCTACACAGCCTGGCCTCTGCACCCTTATTGGCAATTAACAGAGCAAGCTGGCTTCTCTAAACTAGCTGTGATTATCTTAATCCTGTCTGACTGCCATGCACATATCTGTCCTGCTGAGTTTAAATATACAGCTGCATATATCTTTATGTCTGTTAATCTGACTGCTGGTCTGCCTGGTTTTGTCTCAAACACATCGCTATATTCTTCTCATTGACCTTAACTCCACAGCATGCTTTTTCATGAACAGTTCACTGAAAATGGAGATTTGCTTTGAGGCTTGCACCCAAGGGACTAGCTTGTCAGTAAGACAGGGATAATGAAGTAGCCTGTGCTGATAGCATTGCTTCTGTGTTCAAGTGCAGCCTGTTGTTTTAGGCTATTCCAGCTAGACTGGCTTTCTTGGTTATGGGCGATGAATAAACCATGTATTTCTCATTAGCTCAATGACTTGTGTCTCATAAATAACAGGCTTTCTGGCAGAGATCGTTACAACAAGAGTTAGTGCTGTTATCAAGCAAACAGAAATTACCCCCAAGCTTTCTTCTCTCACAAATATGTGCCTGAATAGTTTAGCTGTGAGGAGTTCTGAGCCAGTGATATGTAGCTGTGTCTGTGGTATGTGCTCAGTTAGCTCCTTCACTAGTGGCTGCCAGCTTCATAGACTTTAGCTGGAAGACATGTTTGAGTGTGTTCTCTGAGCTGGCCAGGCTTAACACCCTAGTACCATACCCCACAGATGGATTGTATTACCCAGTATTTATTTTTGAGGTGTTGGGTTGGCATGCTTTTAAGATGGAAAGAATAGTCCTGCCCATTCAGTACAGACCCCAACTGGTTTATTCAGTGTAACAAAACACGCAGCAGATTGGTCTTAATAAAAACCCAGCTACATATCCTCTTGGTATATACATACCTCTAAGCTCCATGCTAAATAAAATGCCCTTGAGAAATTCCCTGCAGATGCTACATCTTGCTCCCCAATTGCTAAGTTTTTTATTTGTCTTGGTTGAATGCACTTGTTTAGACTAATTTGGCTGTTATCAGTCTAATAGCTATCTGATTAAATGGATCTATTGTACTTGGTGATGGGGAATTGTTTGCTTCATGGTAAGAGGTCTTAACAACCCTGAAGTACTTTAGATCATCTAGAAATTCCAATCAATACATGAACTTAAACAAACTAAATGAAATATCAAATAGCTGGACCTTCGGTTGGTTTGTTGAATGCTAAGATAACAATATACATACCAGGCATGTGCTGTTGGGGAGAAGGGACAGAACAGGGCTACCTCATGGTTATGCAAACTTAATTTAGGAGGACAGATTTAAAGGTTTCCCAAATTGTTTGCAGTCTTCGTTGAAATTTGCATTTTGCCACTGATTTTGACAAATTTTGTTATCGGTTTATCAATGAAGATTGAATTTTAAAGAAATTTTGCTTTATTTTTCACAAAGGCACATTTCTGTATTTAAAAAATCTGCAAACCAGTGGAAAATGCAAATGTTAGGATACCACACAAAATTTTAGAGGACCGATTTTAAGGTTCTGCCAAAAGATTACAGCACAGGCCTGTATACTAATATATGTAATGCATTATGGTTCAGCCCTGAACAGAAGAAGAATACACACAGTATGATTAATTACCATCAAGATGTATTTAGGCCAGGCTATCAGATAATTGTTTTGGAACAGTTTTAGTTATTGGAATAACCATCAGATTTACGGTAGTTAAAGGTCTGCCAGTTAAGGTGTGTTGCTGACCAAGCATTACCCCCTGCTGTTAGGATGTGAGGGGAATAAGTCATACTTAAGTGCTGTTGTGCAATTGTATAAGATCTGTGATGTGTAAGATAATTAGCTGGTAACTTAATCTACCATCACCCTGTGCTTTCCTCTCACCCATTAAAGGCTAATTACCTTTTGGCCTCAGTTGATTTTTATACTTAATCACATGGCCAAGGAAAGAACTTTATTAAAATGTAATGGAACAGTGATCCGCAAATAATAAATATGGAAGTCCACTTCAAGCAATTAAAAAAATTCATGTTATTTAACATTCAAGTAGATAGTCACATATTTGTGTTTTATATGCTTTATTTTTAAGTTCCAATTTTTGGGTATTATCTTTTCATAAATCAAAAAAGTTCTTGAAAGATTTTACATATAATGTATAATCTGTAAAACTTGTAATCATTCCATGCCTTCACTTACAAGTTTAGTATTGATAGTATTGTTAAATAATACCAGCCTTTAATCAGACTGATTTCTTTATCAACAATAATATGTGTTGATCCCTGTTTTGTTTTGAGGAACTTTTTTGAAAACCTATTTATCAGTTAACTGGTGATATTTAATCTATGAACAGAGTTTTAAGACCTATTAATTGTTATTTTATTGTGAATGTGATCATTACAGTGTTTATCTCATAGTTAATATATCATTGTTCTGGTATATTTGTAGGTTGACTTCAGAGTCACCGGTGAGTGATATGGAAGTAAGAACACCAAAAGGACGAGGGAAACGCGGAAGAGGTGTGGCGACACCCGTCAATGATCGAACTGTTGGGGCGAATGAAGCTCGTAAATTAAGAAAAGGTAGAAGAACTAGTAATGCCAATGGATTTCAAGCCCCTCCAAGTCCAGCCAAGTCTGATGTGAGCACTGGTGCTAAGCGTAAAGGACGGCCTCCAGAGCTTGATCTTGCCAGTATCACTGAAGGCGTGAAACCACCAAAACGTAGTCGCTCCAGTTCCAGAGGCACTCCCAGTGTAGAAAGTCCTTCGTCTATCTTAATTGAATGTCCAGAGCCAAACTGCAACAAAAAGTATAAACATATAAACGGATTGAGATATCACCAAACACATGCCCATCAAAATATCAATCCCACAGCAGAAGCTAACTCAAAAGACACGAAAAGTGAAGAAAGTGAACCTGTGAAAACTAGTGATAATACAGACTCTCAAAAAGACAATAAGTCCTGTTCAAGTAACAAAGGGAATAGTGAGTCTGGATCGAAAAAAGGTGAAAAGTGCTCTAAGACTGAAGAGATTGAGGAGGATAGCCCTGCGACTACCAGACAGTCAAAGTCTTCTGAATCCAGTTCTCAGAAAGCTGAGACTGTTTCTAAGAAGAAAGATGTTTCCGTCTCTATATCTTCGACAGCCACCTCTAATAGTGTCTCTAAATCGACTGTATCTCCTCAAGTGTATCAGTTAGGAGCCGGTCCTATAGGTTGTCTGGGAGGTGTGACATCTGTATGCCCGGCATCTAACCCTAGTGCTACCACATCTGTTGCCAGTTCTACAAACTCCACTGTCTCCACATCACCTTCATCTTCGATGGGTTCTGTATCAGAATCAAATAAATCTGAAAATTTGAAAGACAGCGAAAAACTTACAAAAAGTGAAAAGGGTGACAAGTCTAAATCTAAATCAGCACGTCCTATTATGCCAGCCCCTTCTCCTCAGATGATTGCTCTATCATCAAATGTTCCTGTTGTTAGCCATTCCAGTTTAAGTCCAGTCTCTACCCACGCTCAAATGTCACCCTCTCTGAAACCTATTCAGCCAAAGCCAACCATAATGGGTGAACCATCCAATGTCAATCCATCTTTAATTGGTCTTAAAGATAAGAAACCAAAAAGTAAGAAAAAGAGCAACAAAGAAAAAGATATTGTCAAATCTAATCCAAAAGATGGTGCTACCCAAAAAGAGGAATCTGTGAAATGTGAACGCTCTGGTGTTATTAAATCTTCACCACCAAAAGCTTCAGAATCTATCAAGAAAGATGCTTCTTTGGCTGAAACTTCTAAACTTATTGCTGAAGCCCAAAGATCAGTGTCTTCTTGTGGTATGAGCTCACAGCTTTCCCCAAACATCATGGACTCAAGCCATAGCCCTAGACTGGCCCAATCTGCCACTAGGGACCTGGCTAAAACTGGATCACCATTACAAGTTAAAACTCCTGAAGGAAAAAGTCCAGTTAATGATGATGTACAAAGCCCAGCTTATTCTGACATCTCTGATGCTAATGACAGTGGTTCTCCTGTTAGTAATGAGGACATTTCTGATAAATCCAAACCAGAAGAACCTGAATCTAAAAAGGAAGATAAAAGTGCACAACAAAGATCTCAAGGGTCAACTGAAAACCCTAACATGTCCCAGTATGGTATGTACTCATATTATGGACAACACCAGTATCCACATATGATGTCTAATGTTCAACAGCCGCATAATTTGTCACAAAATAATAAAAAATCAGCCGCACCCTCGAGGGAGGAAGCTGATCAGAAAACAAGAAATGTGGACATTGTGAAAAAGGAGATTGAGCCATCTCCCAGTGAGTCTAGTGAAGACCATAAACCAAAATCCCATCAACCAGAGGTTGGACCCTCACAAAGGCAGCAAATGACACAACAACAAGTGCAAGAGTATCAAGTGCAGCATCAGAAGTGGATGCAGCAAGTGTACGCTTTACAAAGTCTCCAACCTCAGTATCATCAGTATTTAGCAGCCTACGGGTATCATGGGGTTGATCCCGCCTACCACATGCACCACATGAACACAGATCCTCTTTATAGGCAGCATAATGAAAAAATGATGGAGGAACAGAAACGAGCTCATGAAGAGCGACTTAAAATTGAAGGACACGGACACGGTAAAGACTCTTTAAAAAGAAATGATGATGTGCGTGATTTAAGCACACCATCAAAATATGGTCAACAATCAACACCTAATTCAAAAACATCTGACCGGCCAACTGATTTACGTAGGCCCTCTGCTACAGTTGTTCATTCCAGCGAAAGTGCTGCTAGAGAGCAGAGCCTGAGAGATAAACGGATGGAAAACCACCAAATCATCAAAGAAAACATAGAGCTTAAGCCTCAGATGGATAGAGAAAAATCAAAACAGGAATATGAAGCTGTGTTACGCATGCAGGATAGAAACGAGGATGATTTAAGGCGTTATCAACTGTACCAGCAACAAAAATTGTCTCAACAGCAAAGGGTTGCAGAAAGTAGAAAATCAGATCTGAGTGGCAAGCAGCAATCAGAACCATCTCCTGCTAAAGCAAACTCTGAAAAACTAAGCAGTGAACATAAATCTCATTCTGGTAGCTCTGATCATACAGATTCACATAAAAAAGACAACTCCGATTCTAAGGTGAGAGATAGTAGTTCAGGGAAGTTAACCAGTGACAGTAATAAATCAGGGGAGGATAAAGTGAGGGCTGATAAAGCTAGAACAGATGATCCCCGTAGTAGAATGGGTTTTCCCCCATCAACTCGTGGAAGCCCAGCTACATCTGCTAACACTCCAACATCTAATTCCCAATCTCAGGCACCTTATGCATCTTATATATCCTATCCTTATGTGCAGTCTCCTTATGGTCACCAAATCCCCTTTGATCCAAACCATCCAATGTATAGAGGAATAAACCCTGTCATTGGCTATGCTAATCCAACTTACCTACACCCTTCACAGTTAGGTTATAGGAGTGGCCAGGGGGAAGTGGACGAAAAGGGAAAGGTTAGTTTGGTCGCTGCAGGATCACCTAGCCCTAAAGTTGTTCCCCATGTTACCCCAGACTCTGATCCTAAAGCAGTAGATTTATTGCAGCATCATGCTTCACAGTATTATCAAGGACACAAAATCCATGAGCTTCAGGAAAAAGGTCGCTCTAGTTCCAGGAGTTCACCTATGCAGAAAGGTTCTGAACCTGCTACTGCTGGCCCTGTGGCAAACTTTGAGAAACTCCGAGAAACCAGTACAAAATCCCCACCGACTCAACGCCATGTACATACACATCACCATACCCATGTGGTTGGAGGCTTTCCAATGTATGGGCCTTATGGAGGTAAGATATTTACTTTTAGATTGGTTCTTTTCTTTTTTTGTGTGTGTTGATTTGTTCCTTTTTTCTTTAAAATGAGAATGGTTTGTTCTGTTTTCTTACGTCTGTTTTGTCATTTGCTCTGATGTCTGATGTTTGGAAAGAAGCAAACTGAAAAATTTCTGTAAAACAAGATTTGCCCATACATGTACAAAGATGGTCAAATTTGATTGTTACTGCATGGGAGATGTACTCTCCCAATCTATGTTATGGTCTGTTTAAAAGGCATCTTTTGTTTTGCTCTTCTGACAATTAAAAATAATTACTTGGATACTTGTGTGCTGAACTAGTCACAAAGGAGAATGACCCTGTAATGCTAATGAATTGTGCTTTTTGTGATCAGCAAATTATGTAGCTGATAAGAATTCTGTTGGTTAGAATTAGTAACAGTTTGAAGTGTGATAAAACCAGTTACTTTCAAGTGGCTTGTTGAGAGTTGCAGACCTGACCTGTGTCATAAATGTGTGTTCAGTGAATGGATTTTGTTTCATTTAATTTGTCTGGCTTTTTATTGAATTGAAAATCGTTGATGGATATAAGGGAAAGGAATGAGTGCCATGTTATTTTTCCTGAGTGTGGAAGGCTGGGCTGGCTGAGTCAATTAGCTGTGAGATTTGATAAGGCAGTTTGTCCTGCGGCTCATTAATTACAGGATGGCTGATGTTTGGACTAATCCTCTGGGATCTTTCACCAGCAAAGTCTTATTGCTATTTGAAAGGAGCTGTGGCTGAGGGCTGTTATGTTCAGGCTGATTGTCTGCTGTAACATAGACAGATTACCCGAGCTTCTCAGATCTTCCACAATTATCTTTCTACCATGTCCTTCCCTCTCACAAAGTTAAACCTTCTTTTGCTTTTTGTTAAGCCCCATATACATCTGATGAAAGATTGTGTTTAGAAAGAATGGCACTGAGCTCAAGTGGCCTCAAAGCTATTTCTTAACCTCACTACTCATTGTTTTAGAGACGACTTTTCTCTCAGTTGTTTTGAAAGGTTATTCTTTAGGTAGAACGGGTAGCCGGTTGATTACTCTCATTGAGAATGGATGTAGAGTGCTGCTTGTCGCTGTGAAAAACCTTTAGTTGACTGGTTCTGAGTGGCTGTGCTGTACTCTCTGTGTGCTGGTTGATGCCACATTAAACCAGCAGACACAAATGAAGGACAGGTCCCTGCTACCTTACTCCCTTGAGATCTAGTTCAGGCAGATGCTGGATTCCCATAAAATCGATCTTCAAGAAAATTGTTTCCTGGGGAAATCTGGAGAGAATAATCCATTAGCAAAGATCCAAGAGGAAAATCTATTTCTTTAGAGAGCCCATTGCTTGGTCTGAGTTGATTGGGTTGTATGTTGGTGTTAGCGGACAGCTCAACCAAGTTGAATGCTCGTATTGTTTAAATCTTGATCTTAATCAACCTCTACTCACATCAACATCTAACACATTTCCTTTGATACAAATCAGATTGCATTCAAATCAGATTTAATTATTATAATTAAATAATTTTCTTTACTGTATTGATAAACAGAATAGCTTCACTGTACATAATATTATTTTTTCTACATTTAACATGTTTTCAGTTTTGCACATAAAGAAAAGATTGGTTCTACATAAAGTGGCCAATATCTGTTAATTAATGGATTAACATTTTGATGTTATTGTTAATAATTTGATATTTTTGTCTGTTTGTAGCACCAATTATTGGCCAACAGTCTTCAACACCCACCTCCCCAGCGGCAGGGTCTCCACCATCTTTATCAACCCCTACACCAGGGATTCCACACGCCTTCCCATCCAAGTAGGAAATAAATACTGTAAACTGTGTGATCAGGTTACTGAAGTTGTGTCAATGCCCCATGAAGAAAGATTTGATGGAGTACATTTAGCCTGGAGAGAAGAGCTTTCCCTTGGTTCTGTATCCTCTAGATGTTTAGCTGATAGCTTCACTGGGATACACCATATGTTAGCCAGATGGATTTTGGCATTGTGCTTTTTTTACATACCATTTTTTTTTCTCTGTTACCCTTGTGCTGTGATGAAGGTCTAAAGACCGTGTATTGTCAGAAACAGAAGAGAGTGGACTTCAATATTTGACAAATGTTTCTTTATAAACTTACTAAAAGTTTTGGACCAACTAAGTAATGTGTTTGTAATTGATACTATGTAAAGTGTTAGGTGTGAAGTCCTTTATGTTGAAGCTATGTGGTGATAACATTTGAACTAGTGTGCCATTAATTATCTCTGTGCTGTATTTAATAAAGGCCTCTGTAAAGCCAGTATGTGAGAACAGTAGCCTTTGTCCTCAAGTCTTTGGCACTGGGGTTAACAAAGGCTCTCAAAGAAGTGAACTGGTGTAGACATTTTGCTATAATGCTGTGTGGATCTAGGAGGGATCTGGGGCTGAACTTGACTGGATAGAGACCCCATACAGCTGCTGTTAACAGAGTATTTGTGAAGCTGACTTCACAGCCTGAATTCAGCGCAGCTAATCGCTTCTGTTTGCCTTTGAGCTTCAAAGGCTGTGTGTTGGATATTGATTGTAGCTGTGGTTTGAGGAAGCTATGGCAGTGAACTATGGTCTGGATAGATTCTCTCAGCTAATACACACTGACAAGGAGAGAAAACACTCACAGTGCTAGATAGAACACATCCAGTTAACTGTCATAATTACTAACATAATATTTCAACTAAGTTATTTAGACATTCTGACACTCTTTGTAAGGTTATCTAATCCTTCCAGAAAATTAATTCACTTAGGGTGAATTGTTTATCTCTTTGTTAGTGATATTTTAGCATTATAATGGGGGAAGCACAGACTGTTTAGTCCATTCCACCCTATCCTTTGTTTGTGGGTTATTTTGTGTATACCTATTATCACTGGTTGGTTACTGTTTTCTGGGACCACCCAGCAGACCCTGTCAAGTGGAACATGAAGCAGGCTGGCAGCTTTTCACAAGGTTCACTCTGTTGAATACACTGAGCTTTGAGTCATTCAAACTTGATCTCCCCTGTAAATATAGCCCCCAGCCAAGGGTCATATTTGGCTATGTTTTGTATGAAGAGCTGATAGAACTGCCAACTCTTAAGCAGACATGTCACCACTCCCACTTATTTCATGGCCTCTCCACCAAAACTAATTGTTTGTTGGTAAAGCTATTGTGTTGTTATATGCACAAATCTTCAGAGTGTTTTAATCATATTTTATTCTAAGTTGACTATAATCCACAAGATTTATTCTAGATGATTTATATAAAATGTACATAGCATGAATGTTTTATTATTTCACATTTATTTACCCTATGTTTTCTACACGGAGAGTAGATTTGCACCATTGTTGTTAAATGAGCGTTACAAAAGACATGTGTATTAATAGTGAGTAATAGTGGCTGGTCTTTTATAGGACTGGTTTAAATCTAGAACACTTCTCACTCAGGACTCAAGAACCCCTATGTCTGTACTCTATAATAAATACCCAATCCTAGTTTATCCATATATGCTTGTCTTATTCCTTTTTGTATGGTCTTTAATATGGTCGGCAAATATACTTCGTTAGCCTGCATAATTACAATTCTTGTATTGTTGTGGACAGCACGATCATCCGCAGTTTAATTTGTGTCCTGTTGGTGAAAGTATATTAATAACTAAAATATTGTGTTACCACAAGAAAGAAGTCTTATTCAGGCAAATGAAGTGTATCAGTACCTGTTATTAGGGCTATTAGTTGTAATTTGGATATGGTATGTAGTATCTACATACTATATCCCAGGTTGTAACAATATATCGAATTAAGATCTCATTAGAAACTTGACTCGGGGGAGCTGATCCAGAACGTGAGATGAGTCAACATTTTATATTAATCTGTGCCAATGGGATTAATTTTTTTAGAAATATGTTGAATTATTAATTTATCTGCATGATAGTTGTTGACCATTTGGCATTTTGTTTTCTTCAATGCTTTCAAAATGTGTATTGAAATAGCATAAAAATCTACACAAAGTTAGAAATTTAAAATATGTAGTTATTGAACAATGCTAACAGACTCCTACCTAAAAAAGTAACAACATCATTATTAATGTAGTATCGCATTAGTGTTGCTGAATATCATAATGCTATCAGTTGAAGAAGTTTAACCTTATCGCCTGTTTAAAATTACTACTCCGCTCTAGTAGCTTGTATTCACTACTAGAGATTTGGTACTCGGTTTGTGGATTGCATTCCAGTATAATTTTCTCATTCCTCAAAGTTTTCACCACTATATCAAATTAGCTCTTTGAAGAAAAGAAAAAGTTTAAACTAGCTTTTCACAGGTCACTCTTTAAGACACAAAATAATATCAAAAGTTTGTTCTATCGTAGGGGTTCATATTATTTGCATCAATTGGCTTATAAATTATTTGGTCCTCAAAATATAAGCATTTTTTCGAATTAAAGTGGAACTAAACGAAGAATAAAGCGAGGCTGGATAGATAGGTTGTTAGAAGAATACAAACAAATTTATGTTTTCTGACAAATGTTGATGCTTTCTAACTAAAAAATTCGTCTTCTGCCTCTCAGACACAATTTCCAAGTCTTTTAAATAGCTTCCAAAATAGTAATTTTATGGAGGAATTTAAGGTGATTTAGGGTAATGCAAATTTACGTTCTGAGTGAACTGATAATCTGGTTAGAGCCCGGTAACTCAAGTATGGTTGACTTTTTAATGGTATATCGTTTCTTCATTACCTTCATTATTGTTCAATAAATATTCTTCAAAGCTTAAAAATATGTGCTATCAATTAATTAGTAGACATTTTGTCTTTGAGTTGATTATCATGAACATTAGTTGAATGACAGTCAATGTCATACAGAGATAGAAACAATATGGTATGAAAAGTCTACCATACTTGAAATAACAAATTGGTTCTTACACGATAATGACAGTTATCTTTACACTCAAAACATCATTTTTAATAATTACTGTCTATCTATCTTATCAGCTTACTTGACTTCTTTTGTTTATATAGCCTTTATTAGTTTTAATCAAATTTATTCAATAATGAATGAAAGTATTGGTTTTAATGATGAGTATCTTTTGATTAAAATTCTGCCTAGCCCAGATGTTTTCCAGATGCTAAATTATTCATATATATTCTTTAAAAAAATGCAATGATGGCTTTTCTAAGTAACTGGCATATGTGACGTTACAAAATTAGGCCCGGTTTGTTATTTAAAACCCCAGTCGTGAAACCGGTTGATAAAAACACTTAAAACCATTGTTATACAACGCAAAGTCACAATATAATTTCTTTGTGAGGGTGGGTATTTAACCCTGGGTTTCGAACAACTCGGCTATGGTAGCTTAACATAATGGCATTTATTCCGTAAGTAATTACTAGTTTGTTAAAGTAAATAATAAATGAGTAAATTTCAACCGGTATATTCTATTTTAATTGCCGTTATCTCTGTATATGTTACTGGATACACCTAGCACAAAGCCGTTTAAAGTCCGAGCTATATGAGTGTGCGGTGTATTTACATAGTCGTATTGATCACATTTCCTGGTTTTATGCGGATCTATAATGATGTTTGTGACACTTAATAAATGACTATTTTTAATCAGAAGCTATCCTAATTAGGACATAGAATAGATATATTAAGAGAGTTCAGCTTTAAATGCTTGGGGTTTTTTTAAAAAATATTTTAACCTTCCTGGATTAGTAGCTAAGCATTATACTTATAATATGTATGATAACTAATGAATATAGATAATTAATACACATTATAGTATGTCAGCAGGTCTGTCGCGTAATCTCCACTACAGCCTTTAAAAGCAAACCATGGTTTACATCGCGGTGGAAAGAGAAGACTTTAGCTGCTGGCGTAATTAAATGAGATATTTAACTAATAAAGGATGAATGCGAGAATTTTCAGAGCTTCTTTGCTGTTCTGTGAAAGATTGGCTTGGTATTTCAATCTGCCAGTCGTCAACATCTTGTTTAAGGAGGCTTGTCCCTCCTTGGCTTCCTCTACCGCCTGGGAAATATCTGACAAATCTCCGCGACCTGAATACAAATAAACCCCTAGATAGCGAAGTAACTAACCTTGATTGATGTCCAATACTTAACTGGAATGTTCCGCTGTAAAAGAAAGCGACCAGTGACTTGTTAATGATTCGAATCAACATAAGGACAGATATTGTAATTATCACCCTGTCTTAATATCAACGCTGTTAACTGGTTTTGACTGAATCGTGATTTAAGAATATTTGGAAATCAAGTTTATTGTCAGAGAACATATTGTGCGTTAACACACAGGTCATTCATCCATTGCCATATTAAACACAGGAGGGATATGATCGACACTCATATGAATTAGATGCTTCAATTTTCATTTTTTTCATTTCTATTGCAGAGAAAAAACAATAATTCGAAAATTATACTTTCATATATAAAAAGAAAAAGCTATGAGAGATATAAGTTGAAAAGTACTACATCTTTCTAATTCTTGTAAGTGTGAAAATTCACTCGCGGTTGTAACATGCACTTGTTCGAGGTTTTATATTGGTTTCCGTTGGGTTGTAGGTTTCGTTTATTTTAGAAAAATGAAAGTAGAGTGTCTTCGTCGTCTTATAAATACCGACAAGTTTAGGGTAGTGTTTCAAAACACTGTATTTGCTAAGCATTGGAGGAACATTTATTTTGCAGCAGAGCAATGGACATGAAATTTGATGGTTGTGGTTCGTTAGGATGGGAGTACATCGCCGCCATACAAGTGAAATAGCATGATGTTTAACATCATTCAATGACCACCAATACGTGCATTTAATTCAGGAAAGATTTCTGTTACTTAGAGTGTTACACTGTTAAATAAAGGGGCGATTCCAGATATTGTAACCGAATCAACTTGATCAGTTATTACAATATCTAAGTCCAATATTCGTTTTAGTTGGGTCGAGTTAGCCGAGCCTATGTAACTAGCACGTACCATTTTGCTATATAATGGTCCACCATTAAACTGTAACTTGTTCCTTTTGTGTTTTTCTCGCGTTAAGGACTCGTTCGTTTAACGCCTGAGTTGCTCAGACTATAGCATATTAACAATGTCTTATTTTCCTCGCTGATATAAACGATTAAACAATCGACCTGACTTCCCAGCTGTGTGAAAAAAACCAAACTATTTGCTTTATTAAAAACTCGTTCTTGTGTAGGTTTAAACTAGATCTTTTCGTATGCGGATTTTCTTCAAAGGTGTTCCTCGCTGGTTTTTGTAAAGCAGAGGATGAGCGATAACCTCTTGACATTTTCGACTGACGAAAGGGAATTCTAAGCCGAATACAAACACATCAACGTTTGACAGAAGATATTAAGCGATGTTAAATGCAGTCTGTGTTATGTATCTGTGTTGTAAAAGATGTGAGCACTAGTGACAGATTGTCGATCAGTGACCGTTTTTCTCTGGTTTAATTGAGAGTAAAGAAGAGCTAGATACAGTCGGATGAAGAAAAAAGGTCTAGCCATAGGCGTTGAAAAGCTCAGGCCCTTCATACAAACTGTGAGGCGATGATAAAATCATGGAGCCTAAGATAAAGCTAGAGTTGTGTACCCCCCGAGGTGTGTGTAAACCGAGTAGAATAAACATGAGGCATGTGTGTTCATTTATCAGCTAGCATTCATTAATTTCACAGGGCACTCACTCGTGCTATTACTGTAGAAAAGTCTTAATTCACCAACGAGTTTTACACAAAGGGTACCCAAATATGTCTTACAGCTTTCATGTAGTAGCCTTTTTTTATTTATTTAATTTCTTTTGTCAAATTTCCTGTCATATATCTTTTGTCTTCCGGTCTACACGTATACAGGACTGTGGTACTTAGTATTCTGTAGGACTCGCCAGCTTTTAGGGGTTTGAAATAACACTAAGGAATGTGAAGTGATGTATACAGATCTATGTGTTCTCAACAACAAACTTCATTTGACTGCTAAATATATACATTGGAGCTCAGCCCGGGGAAAGTTAATGTTGAGTTTAGTACGGGGCAAGTTACTCTCGGGTTTATCACGGGGCAAGCTAATGTCTCTAAATTAGGAGAGGTAAACTAAACGAATGAGTTTTTGTGTGAAGTGAAGCAACACAAAGATAGGGACAAAATACGGCAATGTGCCACAATCAACATTTTTTTTACACAACTGATTTGTTGCGATACAAAAGATGACTATAATACCTGGGAAATAACCCGCCTTGGTTGAGAAAAAAATACGTCTCAACAAATATGCTGTTGTACTTAAGGTTTTTTTAATATGCTTTAGATTTTTCTTTTAGGCATTAAACCCAGTATATATTGTTTACATGTCAGAGAATATGATTAGGTTAGTTTATTTAATTGTTACTTTTTATTTCATAGAGAAACTAATTAGATTGAAGATGTTTATCAAAAGATCTCGGCTTACATTCCGGCCATACGATCAGCTGTCATCTTGGAGCAATTTACAGCTTTCAATGGGCGCATTACTCATAGCTGACAATGTATGCAAGGGCGGCCTGGGAGAGAGAGGGGCCAAGTGCTGTGAAATGAAAGACTGTCAAGGGAGAGGGGAAATTGTAATTGGACTCGAGCTCCATCGGAGAGCTGTTTCATTTGCTGCTTGTTCACTCGGAGGTTATGCCGCCTGACAGAAAACAGAACAGCGAGTTAGCCTCACCATCAAACACACAGACGCCATATAAAATACCAACTGAAGCCTCAGGCATTCTCGCCTTATAACGCAAGGAATGTATGTGTTCCATGTTCAACCGCAGAGGTCAAGCTAGAGAATTATGTGTGTGTGTACACACAATGTAGACAGTCAGGTCAACCCGTCTTTTCCAACATAATTTATTCATCACTCACACCAAATATCTCTTGAATGTATCAAAGAAACTCATTTCTGGGCTATCTCTCATATGGATTTTTATCTTATACTATCACTGAAACATCTGTTCGTATCTATTTTAATGGCAGATTACTTCCAGCGCATTTTTTTTACTTTTTAAGAGATAATTTGACAAATAAAGATGGTAATTTGCCGATAGAATTTTAACCTTGTGCAATCTATCCCAGAAAACTAGAGAAAAGGCTAATGGAAATCAGCCATCGACTTGAACTCCTATAGAATGGAATAAATGGCGAGTGACACACTATCCAAGTTTGTAAAGCATTGTCTTTCTTCACCAGTCATATCTGGTGAGTATTTGCTCGCATCCGTCCACCTGCTACCATTTCTATCAATTATCAGCGACGATGATCGAGAAACCAAATCTTCTGGTAAATGTTGTCTGCTTTATCACAACACTCATGTTATAATGAACTATAAACAAACATACTTTCTAAATAGATTGGTGTTTCACGCCGTGTAATTTAGGCCTACCTTTCATGACGACAGCTTACTCCAACAATATTTTCACAATCATAAAATGTACAGTGAAATGTTGAATGAGACCCATCTGGGATATTGTATGTCCCAGAATCCATCTACATGATTATTATTACTATATGTATAACCTTTTTTTTCTTTATTGAGATAGCATTTCTTCTCAGTACATTGTATAAAGTTCAACATTGTAGAACATATTAATCAAATCGGACCAACAACCCAACTCGTTCTATAAAGAGGTCTTATTTAGCTCAGCATGTATTTATTAGGAAGCACGTGAGAATTAAACTCAATTTTTTATTTCCTCTATCACTTTGCAATTTCTTAACATGTTTGTATCCTAATATTCTGATCAGGAAAAATTCATAATCAACAGAAATAATGTCTTGAACATCACCTCAAATTTGCCACCGGCTGTGGTAAAGCAATCATTTGTTGTCATATGTATGTTACACATCGTTTACAAATCCCTTTCACTTCAATCACGAGAGAGAACAAAAAATCTCAGAGTGATACAAGAATTCGCATTTTAATAAAGTCACGTATCAGAAGGCGTGTGGTTTCCCATCCAGCCATGTTTCCTCGTCTTTTTATATTGGAGTTTTTTTTTTGTGGTGAGCTCACAAACAGAGGTGCTGCAACATGTCAATCACTAACGTGCCATGGCAACACGTGCCTGCTATTTTAAGGAACGCCAGCTGTCGTCTGCTCTGTCAAACGACAACAACACAATGCATCTGATTAGTAATTTACATGATTACGTGAGCAGTAATTGACATAAACACGTCACTACTTTCGAATTAGTGTAGTGGATTTCACTGAGAGCAAAACAAAACTTACATCAATTGTTTTACATGCACATCGATAGACGCTCAATGTCTAATTTAAAGACCGCTCTTTTTTACAGAGAAACTCGATATAGAGTAAAGGTCTTTCAATTCCATGTAATGAGATTGGTTTACAGCCGACAATTAAACAGTTAGCTTGGTCTCACTGCTTAACGCTCACGTATTACACAAATGAACCCTCTCAAATAACAAAAAAAAAATATCCAGGCTGTTAAAAAAAACCTACGTATAAACCCATTTAGAATGTAAGTAAACACAAGCTGCGATTGTTTAGTTTACATGGCCACCATCGTCATGAAGCAATGTATATAATTGGTATGAAGTTTGTGGAGATAATGTGGCAGTTTCAAGTGACATTGATTATTTATTTATGATGTGAGTAGACGTTAGCCTTTCTCGTTCCATCGCTGTCTGTCATAGAGTAGCGCTGTGGACAGATCATGTCAGATTATAATGGAATATTAAAGTTGCCCCGTGAATAGTGAAGTGGTAGCTTGGAGGTGGTCGATCAATATATAACCCGCCCAAACGAATACTGCATTCTTAATATCAACTAACAGGAGCATCTTTCCAATGGACCAGCACATGTCAGAAATTGTAAGAAATGCGAGAGAGGCAAATGAAAATAAACAGAAAATCATTCAATGTACGTGGGATACGGATTGAAAATTTGCCATGTTTATATTGTATTTTTAGTTGTGTATTCACTAAGCGGCAGGCTGTATATGGACGGTCGTTCCGAGCGACTTCTCTCTAACAATACCCGCAAAGACGACAAGACCGGTTTGTTCATTAGAAGGCCGAACAAATTACCATGCTAAATGCGCCAATGGCATGTTATTAAGAAGTCTATTGTGAGTCTGTTATTAATAACGATCGTGTGTGTGAGATAAAGAAAGCTAGCAAAGGGCACATAGAAACTGGTCGACACACTCCAGCCATGCTCTCTCTCACAGAGACTATCCATGATTTGGATACTATAAAAAAATAATAATGGCCTTAATTAATTTAATTTTACTCCATTCGTCCGTCGGGAATATAGCACAGCTCACTGTGGTGAATTTGCATCGACACGCCAAAAATAAATCCCTTTAACATATAAAAAAAACATATGACTGCGCCATGCTTGAATAGGTCTATACACTGGTACTTATAGGGAAAGTACTCAAGTAGCAAAAATCTCAAATAGCAGCAGCATTTTTTATTTCTGTCCCCGAAAAATTCCAAGCTATATATGCATATATTCTGAATAACCCAGGTCCTATAGTTTTCAATAAATACATTTTTAAAGACAGGAGCCTCTGGCTAATCCACACTTAAAAAATATCGAAATTTTGATACAATTATTAAAACGGTGCTCTTAGCAATAAATATCTGATTCAGCTTCTCAGCGAAGATTCCCGCTCCTTTTCTAATCTAATAAGCAGATTTTCTCGGCAGATATTTCCAGCGGGATTACACACATCGAATATCTGTCAGTAAAGTGTTTGCTAACCTATATGGTAGTTCACTCTTCACTCAGCTATATACAACCCGGATTGGTATCAATTAGACGTGATCAGCTGAGCGGAAAATCTAACATACCAACAAAACGACGAAAGGTCAAACCATCTAGATTCGACCGTGTCATTTTCAGTAACAACATTCTATTTTATTTATAGACGCTGTCATAAAATCTAGATAAAGTTGATATATTCTGTTCCTTTGGACTTTTAGCACCAGTTTGTTATCAATATGGGCCAATTGTGATCTGATTAAAGTATTCTTTACTTAAACACATTGTAGTTAAACTTTAAACTTCTCCTGATCGAATTCATTTTAATAAGAAGAACAACACATGGGATATAAAGTGTAGCTTGATATTGCGTAGTCTTTTGTCTTATCCTTTCTTATAATACCATATCATGGTAAAGCTCGATCAGTAAGTTGTATATAGTTGGTCGTTTTGACGTCTATGAGGCAATGTTTGTTTGTTTCTTTGTTTAGGATTAAACGTTGTACTTAAGGTTATTTCACTCATATGACGGCTTTCCAGACCAACGGATGACATAACTGACCCTCTGTGTGTTTGTTTTTATTAGATTTAATGTTGAACTAAAGGTTATTCACCCACGTAACGGCTTCCCAGACCAACAGGTGAACTAACCACCCTCTGTGTTTGTTTTATTTGGACTTAACGTTGTACTTAAGGTTATTTCACTCATATGACGGCTTTCCAGACCAACGGATAAACTAAACCACCCTCTGTGTTTGTTTGTTTTATTTCGAATTAACGTTGTACTTAAGGTTATTTCACTCATATGACGGCTTTCCAGACCAACGGGTGAACTAAACCACCCTCTGTGTTTGTTTGTTTTATTTGGAATTAACGTTGTACTTAAGGTTATTTCACTCATATGACGGCTTTCCAGACCAACGGGTGAACTAAACCACCCTCTG
>JAQQZZ010000034.1:316344-339173 GCA_030265115.1 Mopalia vespertina
TATAATACATGATCAATGCGCAAATAGGGGGTCCGTCATGATTGTGATCAAGTTCATTAGTTATTATATGAATGTATGAACTGAGTCTGGATTTGAAAACTAAAACAACATAATCACAGGCCAACGGTCAAGCAAATCAAAGAAAATACACACAGGAACAATTGTACTACCCGTAAATCAGTGGTACTAATATACAACATTTAAATTTGCCTAGACATCAGCCACATTTAACGAAACATTGTAATCCCGCGCTACCACAATGTACAGACTGCAGAGATCTTTCCGCCTGCCGTTAATCGTGTCGGCGATTGCCGAAGTCGGAGGCGGCGTATGTGTATTGGCAACTCGCGACGGCTGGCCCATGCAGCTGTAAATAAAAAACATGGGTGTAGAGCTGTATTGGTCGGGTTTTTTTTTTCAAAACGACGATAGAAGCATCAAACGATAACTGGATACATTCGTTAACATGACATGGGATTCCACCAGACCCATAAACTGATGAACCTTTAATGGTTATATCAGGGCGAGGGTGTACAAGGGTGTACATAGATTGCCTATTGAGATCTTCCGTACTGAGAACGGCGGTTACCCTTAACCAGTGGCTTCTTAACTTCTTAAATATTTGTTGCCTAAAATGTAGTTGTAGATTTTCGGAACTTCCAATCAAAGGGACATATTATAAGCTCAAATAGCAAAGATACTTCTTTATTTGCTGAGGGCCCGCGGCCGTGGCTTATTAGTGTTTACTAATCCTACTTCCATGTACCATTCACGGGATCGCGTCCGATTGCCGACCATCAGGTATATCAGTGAGTCACGTGATGTGGCTCCGAAAATCACGGGGGTGGTTTTTACGAGGTTTCCTCCCTGTTTCCACCATAATTAGGCAAGGAACAGTGTGAAGACGACATTCCGTCGTCATATAAGTGAAATACCCTTGAGTACGACGTTAAACCCCAATAAAACAAACAGACAATCTTTATTTCATGTGAAGATAACCTTTGTTGGAACCGTGTCAAAGTTCACGGCACTGTCGTAATCTGTATATGTTTGTAAGTGTTAGCTCTGAGTAGTATAAATAATTATCTATACAAATGAAAAGTCGTTTCAAAAGATTATACTGTTCCTTCAGCTGAACGTACAGCAAAACACATCCTTGAGCAATCGCCCACTGCTACACCACTGATGCTGACAGACATAAGGTGCATTTCAAGTGAATGTTCACTGTATTGTTCTCATCAGCATGGGGAGCAGCATGAACATATGATTATACAATTCACAACAGTTCCCATGAAATTTGTTTATACAGGCAGGCCACAAATACGAGGCCTTTATTACTAAAACCATCACCAAGACTTTCAACAACTCCCCTACAAATGATACCTATTTGTTTTCATTTCATTTAGTTTGTTTTGTTTATTTGAATGGGGTTTAACGTCGTACTCAATGGTATTTCACTTATATGACAACGGATTGTCCAGTTCACACTGCTCCTTGTCTAATTACAGTAGAAAATCGGAGCCACATTGTGTGACTCATTTATATACTCGATCACGTGAACAGTAAATCGTAGTAGGATTAGTAAGCGCACACGCTATCCACTAAGTCACGGCCTTTACTTAATATTTCCATGTTTATGAATGAAGTATTATTACCAATTGCTCATTTTCAAACACACCGGTACAAAAGTATGACAAATATTTCAAAGAGACTATCACTTTGTCTCTGTCAATGTTTATGTGTAAGAAAAAAACAACGGAGAACTCCTTCAATTTAGATCTTTGTGTGTAAAATTCATTTAAGATACAACTTGATCGGTGATCAACGCCGATTTCAACTTTTTATCGAAAAAAGTATTTTTCATACATAGAGCTTTGGCCTATACCCGCCAATAGTCATTTTATTGCAAGAACGTTAGTTTTAGAACAGATTTAATGCAACTTTACTAGAACTGTGATAATTATTCTTTTTCTTGACGAATGGATTCATTTCGTGAACAGAAACCACCTCCAATGTACAACCTTGGCAATTTTGTTTCACTGTTTGATGCTATTGAAAACGGACAGCATATGTGTAGTGTATGCAGAGTCCTGTTCTCGTTGGTTCATTCAGTATAGTCTCAAATTGATTTAGCTATGCCAGAATCAATCACTTCATTCTGAAGTGTGCTGTGTTGACAGGATTCTTTAGCTCTCTGTCCGGTGAACTGAACACTAGAATCACAAGTGGTTCAGCCTCAGAATGACAGTAATGCATTCAAACGAGCTCTCGTGTGCACGGAGTTACATTGTCTTCCGTTCATGCTTCACATTTGCTGCGTTGTCACGTGTCTAGAACAACCAAGCACAAGCAAGTCATCAGGTTAACAGAACAGAATAACGCCGATGACGCATTTATGTATATACATTTGAACAAACGCCTGTCAATGCAGCACAAGGAAACTCCATCCAGCTTTAGCTTTTTTGTCACCATGCATATCGAGCAGAACAGGGAATTTCATTGATTTCTCTTCTGGTTTTATTCAAGTTGAGGTATTTTTACTTTGAATGCTTATTTACACGGTTTACTTCAGTTTGTATCAACTGCTGGTTACTTAACGCTGATGTTAATGTGGGTTAAAAACATTTCGAGTGTAGTACATTTAGCAATAATACTTCTTGCTTTTCTTGGGAGTTTTTGCTACAAATTCGACCAGGTACACTAGAACAGTCTCACCTATAACATACGGGAATAAAATACAACAACGCAAATCAGATATTCACAACGAATGTAAAGCAGTTTATATTTGAGAACTTTTAACAATATATATTTGAACAGTTTTCATTGACTGTTGAACGGAACTTGGCGTTTAATTTGTGAATGGCAATGATAGCCGAGCTTAATTTCTGTTTATTCGGATTGTATTTAAAAATACATAAAAACAAATCAATGGGTTTCTAACCAACCAGTTGGATACCGATGTTAGATAAGAGAGAGACAATGAAGATCAACTTTACGATGGATTTCTATGTCAAACAATCATTGTATGGTAACATGATTATTTGTTGACGCGATCAACCTTCGGTCTGGTGCTCAGCTTCAATACTGGTGCACTTGTGAGCTCTCTTACCAATAGTTGAATTCTAGCTCAAGTAGTATAAATCGGTAGCTAATTGAATCACTGACCCACGCTGTGCTTTCATATCGTATAGGCTACATAACAGCCGTATCGTTGATCTTGTTGTCTGTTTGCGTATTTTTGGGTCGTGTGTTTGTTTGTTTGACGAGAATCGTAGACCTTGTAGTAACCACAACATATTGTTTGATAACCCATAAATAAGACAGGCCAACATACAACAAGGAAAGCAGGTAGATTTATATGTAAGACAGCATATGTGAGATGGTACAGTACATAATATATACACCATGATGAAAATCATATACATCAGTCGACGTACAAAAAATACATGAGTACAATATGTTGGTCTGCACAAAGCATGTCTTGTTGTATAGGAGGGTTAGTAACATCTATGTTATCTCTGACTGAAATCGTATAAAGTTTATCAAATTTGAGCCGTTTTGGAGAAGGTGGGTTACAAATATTAAAATATTTAAATGATATTTTAACAAATTCTTAAAGATTTCAAATAAACAACATATTGATTAAACTCGAACTTCTTTAAGACCGCGTGACAGCACAATATGTTTATATCGTACCATCGCTCAATAGTTGTGTTACCAAAAACTTAATTATCTAATAAGCCTAATGGTTGTTAAAGTTATTATGCGCCATTTGGTTGGATTTAAACTCAATCCCCAAACGCAACATCCATCGGACATACAATCTACATCTCTTTGGAACCGCGTATTAAAACATATCTTGATGACTTGAACTGGGTTAAAGCGCGTTTTCGTTTTATCCATATCCGAATGCAAATTTTTAATATTACTTGAAATCCCATGTTTGTTCAGTTTATGTCATATTAACTTTTAACAAAGAGAATCAACCCCCTTTTCAAGGACAAGATATACACAGTTAAGCTGTATAAAGTGGTCTACCGATGTTGTAGTGTCATCGATAAAACACGCCAAATGAGTTTCTGTTTAACTGTATTTTATGAAAATGATTTGTCAATTTTGGTTTAATAAACTCAAAACATTGTCTGTGCTCAAAAACGTCAAAAAACCCTTGCAAATAAAGTACAAAAATAAAAGTCAGCGATAATTATATACACAATGTTACGTCCTGTTGAAATTGGAATGACATCGAAATCTTTAATAACCTTTATATAGACACAAGTTAAAATTGTCTTCTTAAAATTGATAAATTCAGATAAATATTCTTGAGCTTGAAGTTGAAGTTAAAGGCAAATTGTTAGCCACTTGTAACCTGTTTTTATCCACTTCTTGATCCATCGACAGCTGCCAAAACTTTAACAAAACCTTAACATTAGCTTCACCATACTACGTTGGATATATCACGAAAAGGTAGCCTTTCATCAATCTTTACCTCGACAGAAAACCTCAAACATCCAGCGGAAACGATCCGCTCTAGCTAAGACGCGTTCTTTAATAAGCCACTATTAACTTGACGAAGAGACCAAGTACTTCTATCCGTAGTTCTTCCATCTCAAACTGATTACAATGCTTAATATCATTGTAAATGAAAGAGGAAACGATAGCGCCATCGATAATTCTTGCATTTTTTGTTAATGCTGTTATTATTTTAATCCTATATTTTAACTGAATAAAGTGAAACTCATTCAAAGTAATCTGATAGAGATAAAATAAAACACAACGGCGAGAAAAGCAAGGAGCACTTTCTGGGTTTCGCTATAAAGGTATCAATGTATGATTACAGATTAATCGTTGCTGAGGCATTTGTAAGGCTTTGTCGTCTGACAGATGAATATCAACTTAGGTTACAAGCCGCCGACTATTTAACGACATCACAAAAGCGCGAGAAGGTTAAGACATGCATACAAATTAATGAGTCCCTTGGACTCGTTCAGCATTATAAAATTATTATTTTCTTAAAGTGATTATTTATAAAACATTTATTCAAAATATATATAAATCTCTAGTTATTTAAAACAGGTCATATACCCAGTTCATCTCCTACTTTAAATAGGTCATGCAGAAGATGGAAAGAAATAATATAATATGTGAACGACAAACTGGGTTTCAGATCTAAACTCAGTTAATTGTGCTGAATCTAATCTTTACTTTGTTTTTAACGCCCACGTTGTAGAGGGTCGCCTCGAATCAGAATCATTTTTTAATCCTACCAAAAATGTACGACAATCCCGCTTTAAGTTTGGCAAAATACTTACATGCATATAACCGTATACGCTTCTCTAATTCCATAATAAATCGTATACTCAATATATTATTATTATTCAAGTCTCCTTCAATTCAATTCCTGAGTACCGTGCTATAATAATTAACATTATTAAGGTCACTGCAGACCATTAATTACACAGAGGTTATGTGATAGCCTTTATACTTTTAGAATTATGGAATTAATAACAGAGTAAAAAGAACGCAAAAGAGTAGTTGGTAGTACTTGAAAAGAATATCCAATATAAGCGATGAATTTTAGTAAAGTAGATCCTAAGAAATTTGGGGAAATTCTAAATGCAAGTAAAACACGAGTTTATGACACTGGGTGACACTGAGCGAATGAGAGAAGGGGAGGGGCGTAGTGAATACAACGACCCTCAATTGCGTATATGCCAAATATTGGAATTCCTTTTCGATGCTATACAGAGTGGTAACGTATTTAAAGGAATTTTTAATCTGCATACACTAAGGGTCGCTTACTACCCCCTTAAAACAAACTGTCTTGGAATATTCTAATAACTAACTGATGGGAATTGTATTGCCAGGTTACAAAGGTAACAGTTACCAGGAAGCCACCCTCGGTGTGTTCTTCCCCTCATCCCGTTTTTTCTCCTACTATGTCGTGGGTGGTACACTCTGTTAGGATACTTGGTCCAATTGCTTATACTTAGTTTCGAAACACGTAAGAAAAGCATTATATAATATATAATTATGCTGTATGTAGGCCTATACGTAAACTATAATTTCGCATATTTTGATAGATTTTCTGTTGACATATACCAAACATAAACTTATTATTTTAATTTCATAGTTTCAAGGACAACCATCTGTATTGCACTTGCAATCGAATTAGCATAGCCGTTATTTAGTTAATTTAAACAGCGTAACTGACATCATTGTTCGAAAACACGGTAGTTATATCATCTAGTCGTGACTGTCCCCTATTGCCTGCACTGGGGGATGCTTTCATATAAAGCCGAAAGTAAAGGTTCCGTCCCCAAGCGAAACAACAACAACAAACAACCGCTTGTACATATCAACCTGGCACTAAAAACCAGATTTTTTAAAACCGCATGTCAGCTGAAAACATGCTTAACATATGTGTTACTCAAAGAGCTATTTTGATATGTATACAACAGATTAACATTGCGCTTGGATTACCAAGCTTGTGTATACGCCGTGTTGTTACAGATGCCTTCCAATGCATCCTTAAGCAAACGGACACACTGGTGACCGACCGTGTTTTCGAACAATGACGTCAGTCCCGCCTGTTAAATTAACTAATTAACGGCTTTGCTTACTCGAGTACAAGTGCAATATAGATGTTTGTCTTTGGAAATATGCAATAAAAATAATAAGTTTAGGTTGAAAACAGTTGCCTTTCCCTTTAAAGCACAGAGTCGACCTGAGGGCTACGTTTAAAAAGACAGACATGTTGCTGGGCCATATCGCTAGGTTATCTGAAGTGTTGATGTTGGTACATATTGTATCGACCACACCCGGGTATTTGTTTGTCTTCTCGTTGTTATCCTTACTTAGAATGCTCATTTATATAGGCTATTCTTTTTTTATAGGACATGCAGAACATGCTGGTTGTGTTACTTATAAGTTAGAATGGGTAATACATTACATCGTATTACAGTGTCCACATTAGTTGATCGTGTCAACATTAGTTGAGTTATATCTTCGGTGATTCAACCAGAAACAATGTAACGGCCACACCCATACCAGATGGGAATAAAATAGAACAGGGGAAATGCACTGTACACACTAATGTAAAACACTTCAGGTGTGCTAAAAATAGACCATAGGGAGCATCGATTGCACTATGACTTCATAGAACTGACTATCGATTATTTTAGGGAACTATGTAAAAATCATGAAGCAAAGGGTACAAATACGAAAACAAGGGGTGACTAATGCCAAATAAACTAAATACAACTTAAAGAGACTGGACGTCTCTTCACAAATCCATGGTCGGAAATCTAAATAAAATTTGCTATTACTTCCATACAGTGTTGCTGTCTTTTATATATAGTGTCTGACAATTAAAACTATACATATCTAAATAATAAATCTCTCGTGATAATGGTAATTTACAGACTACCCCTTAGGGAAAAGTCTATAGGATTTTGGACATCCTATAGGATAATTATAAAATCCTATAGGACAATTATAAAATCCTATAGGATAATTATAAAATCCTATAGAAAAATCCTATAGGATCTTATAGGATTCCGTGGAAAAATCCTATAGGATTTTTCTGTAATGGACCACTTTTGAACAAACGTTTTAAGGATATAGTCAAGCCCTCTCCTGTAGAAAACCATATAAATGCACCGGAAATGACTTGCAAAAGCAGTGAAAGTGCCCCTTTACAATCCGCTTTTATAATTATATAAAGAAACCAAGCAAGATCTTTATTATGTCAGCCTTGTACAATATTGTCCCCACATCTTACCTGTTGAGTGCAATTTCTAGGCGTATTATCGTCATAAAGATAAATTTATACCTCAGTATAGAGTAATATTTGTCCCATTAGATAACTCTGTTTTCCACCATTGCAGAGCTCATTTAAGCAGCTCTGTGTCAAATCATTTAATAATGCATGACACTAAGATGAGACAATCAAGACACACTTCATGGGTTTCCCCATCAAGCTATCAATGTGTGACAACAGTTTATTTATTATCGCTAGCGGCTCTCAGCCTGGTGCTTATCATAGCTAGGGCATGTGTAAGGTGTTTCAGCAGACCTATGGAAGTGCTACTTATTGTTTGATGGTTTACAAGAAGTGAAAACATTTTTTCCTGTGATCTATATATCAGCTTGCTCATGACATCGAAAGTAATTTAATCCACGTTTACTATGCAAATTTCCATCGTGTATGATCGTCTTACGCTTTTTAAATAATAAAGTACATAAAATTAAATTATCATGATAAAACAAATTAGCCAATCCTTTTAACTCTGTAAGCATTGGATAAAGGGGATGTCTGTGATGAAAGACAATACCTTTGTATATTTATTATTATTATGATAATGCAAATTTATTGAAATGTTCATTTTAATGTCCCCCCGCCCCACCCAAAAAAACTTTATATTCCGAAAGCTTATCAGTTCAGCCAGAACAACGCACATAACGAGTTTTCAGCTTTTTAATATTTCTGACAGTTTTAGGCTGATTTGTGGATGGGAACAGATGTATTTGCGTCATTTAAGTCCAACGCGCGGTAAATGTGATATATTTATCTGCTTGGTTTGAACACAGACTTTAATTGCTTCTCTCTATTGACCATCTCCGTGGTCAGCGCGAGTAGTCTATAACCCTCTACTCCAGGGACCTCTCCATTTCCATTCACAGTAATAAGATGTCTTAGATTGACTTTGTAACGACATAACAACCATGGTAGTTACGGAAGTCAATTATCTTCCATAGCGAAAGCCTGGCAGAAATCACGGCATACGATTGTGGAGAATCTTCCAGGCTCTCCGGGGTTAAACTGCACTGGGAATTGACCGGAAAACCGTTTCCTCAATCCTTTACTGGGACTGGCTTAAAGGAGCCCAACACTGTCATCATCAACAAGCTCTACTTTTCCACATATCAGTCGCCATAGAAACTTGTCATTTTGAAGGACGCATTGTCAGGTCTGGTCCATTTTCAAATGGAAACAACGTTGATATAACCATAACGCCAGCATTACAAATTATTTAAAGTTATGAAAACAACTACCTTCCGATAGCCGTTAATTGTCAACTTTAAGTGTTTAATGTAAGCGATAAGTGGTTATTAACTACAGTTCAATACTAGACGAACATAGTGTATATGAAATACATGTGCTTATAATTCAAATTCATCATATCTTACGCGTTATAAATAGTACATACAAGAAGCGTGGCGTGGTGGTAATGGTTATTTTATTGAGCAGATGTAGCTAGGAGTTCTTGTCGATCGTACACCCATCTCGCATTTATCGCTTCCATCTCGCCTGGATGGCTATGATCGGATGCTGCCGAGTATACACAGACTCCGTCGATAGCCACCCGCCTTAATACATACGTGCTCATCTAATAGGATTTGATAAGCCAACCCTCAGTTGAAGCCACCGGTAATGATACACACATTGACTACTTTACTCGCCGAATACCTTCATTGGCAGACGAAAGCCGAAAATACAGTTGGTCAAACTGGTATTACGGAGCCTTCATCCTTTGGAAAGCAGAGAGTATTTAGAAACGGTGAACTATTGAATGTTCTCTTTTGGATCGATCAAAATCGATTGTCTCTTTCTCCAGCGTCTACATTTTCCGACAGGCTGCAATATCAGAGCCGACTAGAGCGAGACCTTCAGCGTATTCACTGCTCTTTCTAAGACTCGTGTCTCGCTGCAACACGCCAGAATATGGAATTTTTTCAATTTCTCCATCAGCCGTCGGACATCATCATGCGATTTCGATATGGTTAAATAGTTTACAAAGTTGGATTAAGTGTAAGTATTGAGAGGCTACAGTACATGTCCTCTGGTTATGGCCAAGTGTAGATCAGTTCCAATTGGTAGATAATGAAACCTGCCTTCCGGATATGTTGCGTACAATTAACCATTGAGGAAGTAGAATAGACTTGGGTATCAGTGGATACTGTTATGGAGGACACCAATTACTGTTTTGTTGAATACACTATTCTGTATTTTATGTACGTAGTTTAAGTCCATAAGTAAACCAGTATGACCGACCCTTAACCGTGGTTGTTGTTCCTACTGATATGAACGGCGGTGAACCTGTGTGTTCACGGACGTGCTGGTCCTTGGATATCTGTGCATGACGCGGTCCAAACCGCCGCCAAGGTAAGTCACATATGTTCACACAATACCGCAAACATTTTCACGTTTAATATTAATAACGTCATTTTTGCTTATCAGTTATTTCAATAGACTGTATAACCTTGTTGATAAGAGTGTTCTGGGTGTATAATTCCCCGACACTTCCAGAGAGATTGTAAAACTTTATCAGCTGGGTTTGTTCGTAAGAAAAGACAAATTGCCAATTTTCTCTACTAATAGTATCAATGCCGTAGATTTGACTAACACTTGGTTCTGCAAATATGTATTTCCGATTGGAAGGGTTAGTGGAGATTGAAACTGAGATTAGATTTGAACAGTAAACTTCGTTCTGACCTTTAGAAAGAACTTAATTTGTCTATCTTCGTCTGGAAAGAGGCTAACGCTTTTGTAGTATTATATTCTCTCTCTTTCTTTTATTATGCTCGTACTGTTAGCTTGAGGCGCGTGAAAACGTCATTTGCCATTTTGATTACTTTATCAGGTAGCTGACAATGTCGAACAACAAGCCTGTAAATGGTGCGAGTATATTGGCCTCGGCCAGGGGTCAAAGTAGCGGGAAGATGTCCCCAGGCAACGGGGCCCCTCCAATAAACATTGGTGCGCTGACGCGTTCTAAAGGGGAGGATGGTGATGGCTCGATTGGTTCTGTTAGCCCGGATGGAAGGCCCACTGCAGTTATCTGGCCGGTGAATGGATCGCCGCCTAAGACCAAGAAGAAATCACCTCCACAGAAAAAACATTGGTCTGATGCAGAAGGCTCTCAGTCTTCGACTAGTGCCTCTACCAGTGATGGTCCCAAGTGTGTTCGAACGAGTAACGGAATACCACCTAAAGCGGTGGGTGTCTCCTCCCCACCCAGGCCCACAAGGAGAGTGCCCAGTCTAAAATTAAAACGTTTATCCATGGGGACTAAATCTTTTGAAAAGTCTGAAGCAACTATACCATGTTTGCCTCAGAATCCCAACAACCCCTGCATTACCATTACTATGGACTCTGACGATGATTCCGTGTACAGTGATTACCTAAGCCCAGAGATAAACTACAAGAACGACATAAAAGTTCAATTCCTTGGAGATGATGTGAGTTTGTACGGCACCCCCAAAGAAGAAATCATGCCTCCCTCGCAAGATAATGACATGAAGCAAAGGGCAGGGAGTTTCCTGCGGGACCAGATAATATCATTTTTCCAGCCTTCCGACAATAAACTAGCCATGAAGCTGTTTGGCAACAGAAACGCTCTAATTAAAGAGAAAATGCGCCATCGGAAGGTTGGCAATTGGGTAATCCATCCATGTAGTAATTTCAGGTAAGTCATTTGTCTGTTTTAACTATTCATCACGTGTGTCTGTTTCCACATGTTCGCTAAATACAAAATAATAAAGAATAATAGTTTTACCACACCATGCATAAAACAACCAAAAATAGATGGCACTGAAATCAGTTATGGGTGTATCTTACCCAACAATCACAACACTGCCCAGATTAATTGGGTGTGGAAAAGATCTTTTCATATTCTGAGATGGTTATGTTATAAAAATGCGCGTTTATAGTCTGAGATTGTATCGATATGAGAAGAAATTCTGAGAGCTCTTTAACAACGAGACGGTCTGATTTCATTCTGAGACTGTGCTGTTGAGAGAAGGTATAATTTAATTCTTATATAACCTCAATCTCCGAATGCCTGACCGCAATTCTAGGATAGCATCGCTACGAGAAGGCCTGATCTAATTCTCAAACTGTTTTGTCGAGAGTAAGCCCAATTTATTTCTGATATTACATTGGTATGTGAAACGATGTTGTTTTGAAACAGAAAGATCAGCTTTAAATTTGGAATATTTTGTTTTGTCAAGGCCTGATTAAATCTGAAAGATTGCTACAATGGCCTGGGTTCAATTCTGACATTGTTTGGTAATGTTATGTCTGCTTATTTAATCAATAGAAATGATGATGTTAAACATTATCTCCTTTTCCAAAATGCAGGGAAATGTTAAAATATTTTACTCCGACATTCAGACAAAGTTACATTTGACTGTTATGGTAATGACACCCACGTACGGGATGCTATTCTACTTCATCTTGCCCTTAGATTATATCATTAATTAAATTATGAATGTTTAATTAAAATCAATGCAAGTCGTATAGTCTACCGTTCATTAATTTACCCACTGCTAAACTGAATTTACACAGTGTTCTACATCTGGTTCAGATCCCTGTTAAAAATATTGAATCCATTTCTCGACTAATTGTATCAATGCCATTACGTAAATCAGACACCTGGTGTATGTCACATCTTGATAATAGGCCGCACCGCCCCCATGCACACTGTATGGTGCCCCCATTTAAAGTAAGAATACGGAGGGACAGAATTCGTAATACAGCTATTGAGTAAATATACGTCCTTCTCGTTACTAAAAGCACTCTCTCGGTTTGTGATAATTCAAAATTTGTACACGGGAAAATATTAAGGATAATTCACACGGTTGTATTCGAACCTTGAAATGCTATATACAACAATAAAAAAAACATAGATGCTGATAAGAAATACTCCGGAGCCAGAATTAAGAAAGATGACATTCACTATGGGACATATGATGAAATTTGCAAGAATACACGATGTGTCATTCTCAATATGAAATTGAAAATCCATTCGAATTTTTTAAGTGAAGCGTATGTCTCTAATTATTAATACTAGTTTCCAGGAAATCGTTGTGTATATTTAAACAATAGCCGTTCAATAATACTGAGAAAATTGTTTTCCATCCGCTGCGTATCACGACATGCTGCAGCCTCTTTGCCTGTGTTTAAAGTGTTATAATACAGCCGCTGCGGAAACAGCCGCTTCTTCAACTGAGAGATTTAAGTCTCTATATACTGATTGCGAAACGGGCCACATCCTCTCGTTAAATCTGTGGAAGTATTCGATGAGTGATGAGGTTGGCCACAGCTGGGTTCTACTCGCAAACAATTACTATAGATTTTCCTTCAAACTCAATACGAAAAGTAAAGATATCGGATACATTGCCTTTGTATGGAAATCGGTGAACCTTTGATTTAGTTTGTTTGGATATGAACAATACCAGGTAGACTAAAAATTAGCTGTGTTGTATACATGTTGCATAAGGGATCAGAACGTGACGCGTGACTAATGTACTATATGTAATTAGTTACTCGATACACCAGCACAATAATAATATATCTTCACCTTTTTTCATATTGCATGAAATAACATTTTTTCCATTATTTGAAAATGTGACAAACCGAGTAATTTTTCCTATTGTTATCCTTGGTATAGCTAACTTAATATCATTTTAAGGCCGTATCAATTCTGATTGTTTGTAAACAACCATGCTTTCTGTACGTAACACATAGCCTTGCAATAGCTGCTTGAGAATCGATAGCGTGAAGTTTCAGGATTGTTCTCTCTTGGTTCTGATTTTACCTTCTCCAATCTGGGGACAGTCTCACGTTAATTATTTCTAAGACTGTTATAAAAATAAGGTGAGTGTAAATTAGTCAGAGAGTAATCAGCCCTGTCGTGACTGTTTGGCTGCTTCTAGTTGGTAATCTAGCGATTGATAGCATGAGAATTGTTAAGAAACTCATCTTGGGTATTGCTTGGAGCGCTGGACTCCATCGACCAATCGTGTCATGTTGTATGCAAATAGACCGTGACTTTTATCCCGTGCAGTAAACTGTCTTAATTGTAGAATTGTTCTGTCTAGCCTTCCAGTCTATTTTGCTGTCGCCGTAGAGCTCATCGTAAGGCGATCATCTAACCTTGAGCTTCCTGGCAATTAACTCGGGCCTATCACTCCACAAACACATTATTGGACATTTAATCATTGGATTTCTCAGCGAAAAACTGTTGTCAAGGTTGTGGAAATCGTACATTCTATGCTATCAATGTTATGTTTATAGTATTTTTGTTCTATTTATTGCAATAACACACCAGCTTTCTGTTTGAGGGAGCACGGGCAGATAGTTTGAGAACTTAATTGGACAGGACAACGCGATAATCAGCGATCGGACCAGCCAATATACAAACATATTGTTAGAACCTTGTTAAACGTGCCAAAAACAGAAAGAGAGGTTAAGTTAATGAAAGGTTTGTTATCGGTATTTTAAAAACGTCAAACCGCAGAAACAAACAAATACAAATTAAAACAGATAGCTTCCTCGCCGTATATCTTAATTGCTAGCTCACACAGTTTCATAAGTGAAGTATAGAGATATTATTCCCTCTACATAAGTGAAGTATAGAGATCTTATTCCCTCTACATAAGTGAAGTATAGAGATCTTATTCCCTCTACATATAATTCGATTCGGTTATCATTTATTTAACATACTTTAATTGTGGACATCAACAACACTGTCAGAAACAGTTGGCAACACACTGCTTACATATTATATTATTAAACTTGATACCAAGAATAGCACGGTTTGTCTTGCATTTGTTATATAATGCATTTACCTTTTGACGTGCATGTACGGTTGGTTACATTGGATTGTACAACACCCACGTAGGTTCTGTCACAAATCAGTTCGTGTACTAGACCGTTAGCAATAGGCGAGTGTATGACGCATTGAATTAAAACACCAACATCTGTGTATGCGCCAAGGCTGGTCACCAACTTATTCCAACTTAATTGGTTCTCTGATAAACCCGTTATCGACATAAGTAGAGCAGAGAACATTTTTCAATGTGTTCAATTCTTTATAAACAATGCATAGAAAACACATATCAAAAAATATTTCTCACAAATTAATCTAACTAGCCCAGGAATGTCGATAAATAATAACCGAGAGACAAATTTCTAAATAGATCTTATTATCGAATTGTTATGTGTAATCAACAAACACGTCGAGAGAAGGCATAAAGACCATGTACATGGTAAAGAAAGCATGTTATGAATATGTAGCAAACAAGATGTTTGGCATAGGTTTTGATAAGATGAAACTGCAAAGTGGTATTTCAAAGAATTATAAATTATCAAATGAATACATCCGCTAATGAGACTGACAGCTACTAGTTGCCTGATACAGAGGGAAGTTTCGTCTTAACCAGTAGGTCCTTTAGATTTTTTCTTTCTCTAATATGCCATAATAGGTCTTTGTGGGAGATGAGTAGACATTACAATAGGTACAATATTTTGATATAATGAATGGTGTTTTAAAAAACGAGTTTGTGTAAAAGGGAACACGTTCAAAAGCAACAAGTTCTACCTGTGATGACGAAAATAAGTTAATTGCTGTGTTTGTCAAATGTATGGCCTGTATTTTCTTTTTAACACATTGGCCTATATTTAACAATTAGACCTATCCAAAAGATCTGCTGATTCATCCAGTAGTGGATTGTGTAGGTAGAAGGTCAAAGTATATGGTAATCAACTAGGCGGTCAATTTTAATTTGCGCAGACATTCTCCCCTGTATCATATTATTAATCGCTGTAATAACGCGGCGCGTATTCTTTGGAGTATTCGTAAGCTTAAGTTCAGAAGACGCTTCACACTTGAACTTGACGAATCTACCTCCGATTGCCAAGATAACAAAAGCTCCTGTAGAGTATCGTGCCAATTTCATTTTTTACATAACTATTTCAACATTCCCAATCTTGCAGTGGTGTCGTTCTTATAAAAACAAGTACAAATATTATCTATTTGATTTAATATTTAAATTATACCATGCACTGTTAACCATATTACGTGATGAAATATTGGATTTTGATGCAGGAGAGGAAGTTTAGCAATGCACCTTTCGGAAATAATAAATGGTCGCTTCCATTCCCGTATGTATTAAACTTCTGGCATTAATTATACACATGTAGAACAGAGAGCGTTAATCACCCGCCGGCCTATACACAAGCACTAGTTATGATTTGGCAATTACTCCTTACGGTGGCTGTTACACGTAAATGTTCCAATAATGTCCGTGGTCAAAATGATTCTCTCACAGGCCAATAATTAAAGCAGTTTCAAGAAAGTAAATCTTGTAAGAGAGTTGCAATTATTAACGAAGACATTACTCTATTGCAATAAACTGTATACATCAATGAATCCCATATCATGTCGAGTCTCGCTTTGATTTTATCCCAATCCCAATAACGCTTTTTGAAAACTCTGTTTCAAAATCGAGTATTACGAAACTTTATACATATTGTACTAAACTGGTTCATTGATGATACATGACAGCTTTTATCGCAATGTTCTAATATTGGTATAAGCTGTATTTACCCACATCTATTTCCATTATACAACTGTCGCATGTGCTCACACGGTTTTCCTGATGTTGCCACACGAAGATATGTTTGCCGTGTACCGCATCTATTTTACACAAAATCAGATAACAAGTCCTATTGTGGATTTTGGGGGTCGAACTTGGACTTTCTGCGAGGATTGGAGGGTAAAAATATATTGATATTATGCCTAAATAGCTACGACCAGAATAGTAGGCGAATATATGGTGAGTTGATATCATTTGGCAAGAAACCAAATAGCCTGGACAGAACATGCTACTATCACGAGGGTTATACACTAATTTAAGACAATGTGCGTCTGTTGGATGTTTGTTTGTTATCCTGTGACTTTTACGTATTAATGTATTTGCAAACTGTTAAGCACGCCAAATTTAGCTTTAACCTATTTGTACCTAAATGTAGTATAATCAAGTCAGGGTGAGGTGAACAGTGTGATAGGAAGGCAGATTTTGTATGCCTCTTGTTGGCATGTGGCATTCAAATAACTGAATATCATTAGTCGGAATTTCCCGTTTCCCACTGTGTTCATCGGAAAACTAAAAAGTAAAAGCAAACAGCTGAAATTCCTATTATTTTATCAATAGCAGTAGTACTCATACAAATGCAACTCTCAGAACTATATGTAAACAATAAGACAATAAGTCTCTTAACTGAGAAATCGGAGACCGATCCCACATGCCGAAGTTTGTCGTGTCTTCTGGGATTCAGCTAACTAAACCTCTAAACATGGAACACAGCAACTGATAATACAGTAGAGATGGAAATGTCTGGTCAAATTAAAATTTACTGACTCGTTGATTGCCATAACCCCCCGCGACCAACATGAAGCATTGAGTGGACGCTTGATCACTTACTGGGTCGGGGGCCAAACAACAACTTCGAATGGGCAGGCTGTTGGAAGGACTTAAGCTGCGTTGGTAATTAGCCGTCTTGACGTTATCGTACTTTATTGATTACAGCATTATTCCCTATGTTGGACGGCCTGTAGTTATAATCTGAACCACGGCAGCCAAGTAGCCATCTAGTCATTTCACTACCATCCAATAATGACTTAAGTATAACGTTGGCCTTAAGCGGCACGTTTCAATGAAGTGAAACACGATATTGTGCGCATAAGATTGGGTCCATTTCCTCTCAAGCCGGATTGTCTTAAACCCGTTCCAGAGAACAAGGTAAAAACCAAGCCTAGGATCAAATAGCACTATTATTCCGAACAGCATTTGGATTTAGTAATGCAAAGGGAATTCATAAACCCATCTTAAAAGATACATTGCCATTTCGTTTTCTTTCATATTCCTAGATTTTCTTGTAAAGAGCGAAAAACAAAACGACTTCATCAGCTTCTGAAGAGAGTAAAATAATTTTTAACGTTAAAATTTTTTGTGTGTGAATCTTTTCGAAATCAAATTAAAACGGTCATCAATGGCCATTTTTGATAAGGTATTTAACATTTATTGTGGCCACTTGACACCATGGGCGGATGTGCGTACCTGGAACTACCCTAATAAAAACACCTTGCCCAGACCGAATTTGAAGGCCAGATTATTAGTGTACTGCACTATATAAAAAAACTTGTCTATTTTATAACTTTTCAACACAATCCATTTCCTGTCGTTCTGTCAGTAGCATAGTTATTATTTCAAAAGCAATAATGTCAGTTTGATTAACACGTTCATTTGTATAATCTAACCGAAACAGTGCAATAAATTGCACTATTTATCTCTAGCTACAGCAGTAGGGAGTATGCTTTACAGAAACAGTAGTAGCATTTATTATTAAAGGTTGTATATGGGGAGCTACCCCTGGAGTCATAGCTCAAAGGTCAACAGTTCATTTTGTTTAGTACAATGTTCAATGTTAAAACAACTTAAAATTACACCTAATTGAAGCCTTTTAAAAAATTTTGGTGTTATTTATCTATGCGCCTTTAGAAAATCCTGCCCGCCGCCGTGGCTTAACGGTTAGCGTGTGCGCTTACTGATCCTACTCCAATGTACCGTTCACAGGTTCGAGTCCGTATGTCGACCATCAGGTATATGAGTGAGTTACATGATGTGGCTCCGGCAAACGCGGGGTTAGTTTTTACGATGTTTTCTTCCGGTTTACCACCGTAATTTGGCAAGGAACAGTCTGAAGTGTATGATCCGTCGTCATATAAGTGAAATACCCTTGAGTACAACGTTAAACCCCAATCAAACAAACAAACAACTACGCAAATTCACACAAGATATATACTAAAAGAATAGGCAACTTTTGGAAACTTTGAGTAAAGATAAAATGCTGGTTTTAGTCGGATTAGCTTGGAAGGTTTCAAAACGTGGAGTAATCGGCAATCACAGTTTCACTCCTCTACGGCACTTACCTTATTGACTGTCAGAACCGTTCTCAGCCGAATTTTAACCAATCGCCAACCAGCTCTTTCGAAAATATGAATGAATTTATTTTACTTCCGGTGTAAATCACGTAACCGAACCCATTACCTAGACCAACGTCATTTATCGGATTCACCATTATGCACTACTATTAAACTATGTGTTTGCGCCTCCTAATGTTAGAGAGGTTGGGACCAGTTGACACTGATTGTTGTATCCACACCATGGAAATATTGGCCACCATGTGTTTTTTCATTGTAAACCTTCTACTCGGTGTTTTAAACTTCTGTTGCATTAATGAAAGTGACATATGCTGTTCACTGTATTTGATGGTCACTCTCTGTCGACACTGGTATTGGTTAATCAAAAACTTTCTCTTCCTTAAATGCTCAAGCTGTCGGTATATATAGAGATAGTTCCAATTGCCTTCTATATATTTAAAATTCATTGTGTAGTTATGCTTATTGAATTAAACATATTGCTTACCGTTTTGAATGTACACTTTAATTAAATTAAATATTTCCCTGGTAACTAAATAGGTTTACCGTATTCCGCTTATGTCGATACTTCCGTACCCATGAGAGGAGACTTTGAACATTTACCATTCGCTCCGCCAAACACTGATCTGTCAAAAACTAGAACAGCCCCGTCCAAGTACATATATCTCCCTGTCTGGGTCATTCTCGTGTTACGCAAGCGCGACCCATAGCTTTGCTGGTAACTGGTAATCGATTACCTCTGGATGTCATTGTATTGAGATATCTTTTGGATACTATTAAGGGCATTGGTATTTTCATATTACACGAAGGAAAAACAAGGACACATGTTTACATCTTAATTTAAGCGTGGAGAACTGGTGGTGTGGCTAAGAGTGCATTATCCAGAGAGTGTAGGCCACGAGTTCGATTCCCGCGGATCGATATAGCTTCGAATGCAAGTAGCCAGCGAACGTTCGTGGCTTTTCTGGGTTGTACGTGAGCGCACAATAATTCGAGAATGCTGGTTAATGATCTATATTTGGGGTTGAACCCTAGTTGTCGAATAATGTTAATAAAATAGATAAATATATGAAAAATTTGATGTTTGACTGTTATCGCATCTATGCCCAGCTAGAAGTGTCCTCTGGAGTCGGAATCTTCATTCATATCATGGTGTAGCTCTGGTATAAGCTTTTAAAACACTTTCCCTGGAAGCCTTCCTTTATTTAACATATTGTTCCTGATAATGTCAACAATTCAAACTCGGTCTTGATTTTGCAGGGAGTGTATTCATACAGCTGCCGTTGGCTGACTCTACATCTGGCTTTGAACTGTGAGAAACTTTTAAACCTTAAAGTTAACTGGAACCATTGTAATTGCCATGGGGAATACAGACAGTCCGTTTTCTTCCCTGGCAGTGTAAACGTAAACTATTTAAACACTGAAAAATCTAGGTTGGTAGAAAGCCAGTGGATATATTATGAAATCATATTTTTGTTATTGAATACAGGGAAAGATTGTGGATTAACATGTCATGGTAACGACATAGTTTTGCCAATATTTCTTCAGTGTATCGACGCAGCAATAATACTCAAATTCCATTGCGTTAATTATAAATGGAACAGCGTTACGTCAATAAGCAAAAACATTTACAATATGACGTTGCAATCGGAATAGCCTCACGTTATCTGTGTTACACTGTTCTTCGTGTTTGCCAAATAACATGTGTTATATTATCATTATATTGCTATTTAATATTCTAGCTTATCTAAAGTACTTTAGTGTTTGAGGATTTTGCTCTGTGTGTTTTGTGTAAGTTTATAAAATAACTCCATTGATTGAGGATAGTGGAGGTGATTTCCTTTGGCCTGTCAAGGTGTCAGTGAAGAAGCCCTAGGGTTGAATCCACTGACATCTATTGACCATCTATTAACCGATGCCACTAAAATTGTACGCTGAACGCACGTTAAGTGAAACTGTCATTTCTTGACAGAGATCACCCAACAAAATACAAATGACATATCATTATGCTCAGCATATGATCATTACATCTGACAGGATACAATTATGTTCTCTATCTGTCGAAGACTTCTTCGGGATAATGTCTAGCGCATACTAACTTGGATTTATCAAATTGTCATATAACAGATCAACAATTCTGGGCTTTTGCCGTTACTGAATCACTTGTCATCTATCTATCATGGTGTAATTAATATGCGGGCGATAGCGAGGTAGCTTCCTGTTTCCCTGATGCTCTCGTTAAAGGGCAACAGGAAGACCATCCCCTACGATGTCTCTATATTGCTTCTTGTGATTATCCTGTCTAGTCTTTCTTTATTGCCAATGGCTTCGAGGGTTAAATAGGGTATTTAGGGCTATATATATCGATAAAACGTGTCTGCAATTGTGTGGAATTTAGAGTACAGGTATTTGTTAAAGTGTGACAAGTCACAATTATGTATTCATGGTTTTCCTTTAACGGTTGTAAGTGGTGGTTTACCTGATGATAAGTCCTCATTATTTTTGCATAGGGTCAACAGACTTTTGGATAGCGTGGGCTGATTATTTGAATTATCAGGTATAAGGAATCTCTGTTAGTTATGATACGTCACATCAGTGTCTTGGTTTCCTCTTCATAATCTTATAATGTACATTAACCTTAGTTGTTTCTGTTCATACATGTATATATCTCTCTGAAGAGGTCAATGCTGGACAATATAGTATAATCCCGACTAACTGGTCCCGAATTCGATCTAGTTGTACAGTACCACTTTTCTTTTACATGTTAAACCCCTAAATAGTGGTAAGACAAAATACAATTCTGGGATTTTTTTTTACTTTATCGAAATGTGCCTTTCGATTTGGATTGGTGAGTATTATTGTATTGCAATAATGTTCACACGGTTCATACCAGGACAGCTACCGACTGTCTGTTGAATGGAAATCACTTGGCAAGCAACCAAATTGAATGAACTAAAAGCGCTAACATTGGCACAGTAATAGGTAAAATGGCGACGACATCTGAATGCGGGTGATCTCCTTTTGGGGTAAACCACATCACAGGAGCGGAATAGGATTCTATCACTAATGAAAGAGGGTTTGTTTTTCTCAAATTGGACAAAGTTAGTGCTTAAAGTACGTTTGTGATTGAGAGCAACAATCGATTTTCTTTCTTTTTACTTTATTTACCCATCACAGCTTACCTATTATGTGTATACACAATTGACCACGGGGCGGAGAGATGACAATATGTACGGTCGTTCGATAAAGGTTATTGTAGGCTGTAAGAGTTCTTACCATTATACTAATAAACTGTTGAGATTGAAATTTATTTTAATGTGATATACTCTCATTGTACACTGATTCTCATGACAGTCGTTGTCTATAGAAACATGCACCCAAATGTAGATCCAGTAGAATAATTTATTTTACTGTTACACAGCCAGTTGAATCAGACATATTCTATTATTGCTATAATCTTTCATCTGACCAGATTGAAAACATGCTTGATCACAGACTGGGTCAGAGGCCAAAAGCAACCCGAGTCGGCAGGCTGTCTGAAGAGCTTAAGGTATGCTGGTAATGAGCTATCTTGACGCTATCGTATTTATTGATTGCGACATTATTCCCTACGCTGGACGGCCTGTAGTTATACACTAAACTACGTCAGCCAAGTAGCCATCCAGTAATTTCACTGCCATCCAGTAATGACTTTAAGTGTAAGGTTTGCTCAAAACGGCACGCTTTAGTGCATAGGAACACGACATTGCGTGCATAAGATTGGGATGGCCCCTCACCGGTTAGGCTGTATGCCACACCAAGATGCATTGTAAAACAAACCCATTTGCAATATAACGCAAATATTTTGTACGTACGATAGGTATAATAAAACTTGCTTGCTATATTTGGCTTTTCACGTCGCAACTAAAGTTACTTCACTCATAGTACTGGGTGCAAGCTCAATTAGTGAATGGAATCACTCAAGTTACTTCACTCATAGTACTGGGTGCAAGCTCAATTAGTGAATGGAATCACTCAAGTTACTTCACTCATAGTACT
>JAQQZZ010000034.1:341270-357179 GCA_030265115.1 Mopalia vespertina
GAATATAAGCTTTGTGTGACCCATCAGAAGAGAGGTCACCAGGACACAGAATATAAGCTTTATGTGGCCCCTCAGAAGAGATGTCACCAGGACACAGAATATAAGCTTTATGTGGCCCCTCAGAAGAGAGGTCACCAGGACACAGAATATAAGCTTTATGTGGCCCCTCAGAAGAGAGGTCACCAGGACACAGAATATAAGCTTTGTGTGACCCATCAGAACAGTGGTCACCAGGACACAGAGTATAAGCTTTGTGTGACCCCTCAGAACAGATGTCACCAGGACACAGAATATAAGCTTTATGTGGCCCCTCAGAACAGGTCACCAGGAAACAGAATATAAGCTTTATGTGGCCCCTCAGAACAGATGTCACCAGCACACAGAATATAAGCTTTATGTGGCCCCTCAGAAGAGATGTCACCAGGACACAGAATATAAGCTGTATGTGGCCCCTCAGAAGAGATGTCACCAGGACACAGAATATAAGCTTTGTGTGACTCATCAGAAGAGAGGACACCAGGACACAGAATATAAGCTTTATGTGGCCCCTCAGAAGAGATGTCACCAGGTCACAGAATATAAGCTGTATGTGGCCCCTCAGAAGAGAGGTCACCAGGACACAGAATATAAGCTTTGTGTGACCCATCAGAAGAGAGGTCACCAGGACACAGAATATAAGCTTTATGTGGCCCCTCAGAATAGAGGTCACCAGGACACAGAATATAAGCTTCATGTGGCCCCTCAGAACAGATGTCACCAGGAACTGGTCACTATGACATTTACGTAACCAAAGATCCCTTTGTAAAATCAATCAGAATACCTTATACCCGTCCAGCTTCCTTATTGTTTCGTTTTTTATTTTCCTGTGTAGTACGAAAGTTTCCATGTATAAAGCTATGCACTGATCATATAAGTCTTCATGAAAGAGATTTTGTTTGTTTGTTTGATTGGGGTTTAACGTCGTACTCAAGGGTATTTCACTTACATGATGACGGATTGTCCACTTCACACTGTTCCTTGTATAATTAGGTGGAAAATAAGGAGGAGACCTCGTAAAAACCGTCCCCGCGATTGCTGGAGCCACATTGCGTGACTCACTCATATACCTGATGGTCAACAGACGGAATCGATCCCATGAATGGTACATTGGAGTAGGATTAGTAAGCGCACATGCTAACCACTGAGCCATTTATTATTCATTGAAACCATGCAATTTTTAGTTCAGATTTAATTCTCATTCAAAACTTACTAGTTTAGATATTGATGCTTCAATATTAGAAAATTTTACAAACTTTAATTGTAAAACTGAAAACTAACCGTGTCTACAGTGTCTACCACACACTCTCCAAGGATGTTCAAGCTATCGGTGAATGAGGACTCAGGAACTCTGTTATTAGAACAAAACAACATAAACAAAGGTAAAATTTGAGAAAAATTTGTCAAACAATTCAATTTAATATATGCTTTTTTTAATTTGTACTAGTAAATATGTAAGCGATGAATGTGAATTGGTGAGTAAACATCTCATTACTAGTATTTTATCAATCCTGTATTAACTTTAGCTGCTATCTGTAAGGAGAAAATAAACGCTGAAACTGAAACATCTAGCTGTAACTGTGAGATGAAAGTATCGCCGCTTAAGATATTTCATGTTAATGTTGGCAATGTAACTCAACATGAAAAAGACACACTTCTTAATTGTGAATGTTTTGCTCTGTTGCAGACACAGCATGACTATCAAGGGAATGACAGACAGGAAGGGGGAATAAAGTTCCCCAAAATGATACAATCAATGAAAACTGTATAAAAAAAAAAAATAGTTGATAAAAATTCAATATATGTAAGAAAATTATATTTCAATCAGAGCTTTTATTTTAAAATACAAAGGGTTTTCAAGACATCAAAGAGCTTTCAACTCATAATTTTATTCAATTTTGTGTGAATCAAAAATGCTACTACGAGTAAAAAAAATGCAATTTTGGACAAGGCACTCTAATCCATGCTATATGCTTGACAAATATTGCCCTTTGTCAGAGGGTTGACAAAATTAAGGAATGGACTTACCTTGAATGCCATGGGTCCCACTCCCCGGACTCATCCACATAATAATCAAACACACAGATATCCCGATCATCATCAGGTAAACTGCAATTAAAATATTCATGAATTAATTTCACAATAAATCCAGGTATCCGTTGTATGCGGCCTGGAGTACACTGAGGACTCTGCAGAGTCCTATTTTCCATGCGAGGCTGTGATGTAAACCAATCCATTTTAACATCAAAATTTTAAAAAGATGGCTTCAGTTTTTATTCAAACGGGAAATTTACAGGTCAATAAAATGTCAGTCTACAATGAAAAATAGGACCAATCCAGATTTATACTTACTGCATATACGAAACTAAAAAAACAATGTTTACTGAATATTGCTATATCTTAGCTTATTTGAATATCTAAATCCAAACATGTCTACATATTCTGACTCATATACAGGAAGTTATAATTTTAAAGAAAACAACAATACCCTGAATGACCTAAAATTTTGCCCATAAAACTTTGGAAGTTATTTTAAGGACTTAGAAATTGTATTTGGGAGGCAGGTGACACAGTTTTCAGTGAAATACCATCAGGATTTCTCAGAAAAACATAAATTTGTTTGTTTAGATCTTATAACACTTTTGCAATTATCAAAAAGGTTACAATGTTTCATAAATGAAATTTTAGGTGATTTTTGTTGTACAATACTTTAAATACTAACGCTGAAGAAAGAGTTTTGAGGAGGTCACTGAAGCCCTTCCTGTCTCCTTTGTCTAAAAGACCTCCAAAAGTCCAGATAAGGCAGAACAGAAATAGCCTTTCAATGTGAAGTTCTCCTCCAATCTCTATATTGTCAGCCAACATAGCAGACAACAAACTCAAACAAGTCTTGAACATTCCAACCTCAGACAGCTTTAACTTCAATCTGAAAACATAATGTTATTTTTGCAATAATTAATTCCAAGCATGATATTTGTTATGGTATATTATGTATATATTATGTTATATAAAATTTATGATTTTTTATTTCTTAAAATTTTAGCAACTAGAATAATAAAAAAAATTAATTGTAACAAAAACCAAACACATTATCCCTTTTAATACATGTTAAATATATCATTAGGATGTACTTTCAGTATTTAAATGGACCTCAACCTCCAGCCTCGGTCAATACGACCACTGGAGGTCTTTACTACTCATACCTCATAACTAATTAAAATTTCTCCCTATTCTTTGCATGTGTTTGCTGCAGGCCATATTATGCCAAATTGGCCAGCAAAGTCAAATTGGCAAGCAACGTTTTTCAGTTACTTCCCTTGTTAGTACTCTACTGTACAAATTTGAAATGTCCAGTTCTGTCAAAATTTGCTTTATTCAGCAGTGGAGAGTTACACAGAATTTTAAACATTTCGTATAATAAAACAAATTATGATGTGAGTTTGGGCCATATGGCAGTTTATGGACTGGTCAGTGACGTACAAAAAGTTATACAGACCACAGCAAACATATAACTCTTTGTGGATTGACTGACCAGTCAATATGGCGTGCAGTTCCCTACATTACTTGTTGGGTATATGTCATTAAAAAAAAATAACTGTATAATATAAACAAAATATAAGAAGATTTTTATATTATAAATTTTATAATATAATACTGCTTGCTGAACAGATATAACCAACACAGGGATGAGATTGTTAACAAGTTGGTGAAACGGCAACACACGAATAATGACAAAACCTGTCACTCTTACTTGGCATCCTGTAATACATAGCTGGACACTGGATCTACAGTCTTGTTGAATGCACGCTGAAGAACCTGGAAAAGATATGGAAAACTAAATCAAGCCAAGGAATATTGACGCAAAAAATAAATGTTAAATGATCAGTATGGATGAAGCTACTTTTGTGGTGGATATCACTCTCAAAAGTCATCTTTTCTTTAGCCAACTATTTTGCCTGAAACTATATTGGCCCAAAATGTTCATAAACACAGATATTTACAGTACTTGACAAGATTTGGACTGCAATACTATAAAAAGGATATGATTTTCTCTTATTATTCTTTATTGTATACTTTCAACTTAAGTCATGTTTGAATCCACACTAAAAGGATGTACATATCAATTATTTTCCTCTCTCTACGTCTATAAATATACTTGTTAATAAATATATCGATTGATTGGTGTTTCACACCATACTCAAAGGTATTTCACTTAAAAAATGGCAGTGATCTCCCAAGGGAGTGTTATAATAGATGCTCTGTTGGAAAATTAATGCTCCTCCAAAGCTGACATCATGAATGTATTTCAATCATGTTGCCTTTAGCCCAATGACATTTAGTAAATACAGAATGTGATAATCCAGAAGAAATGTTTTTTCTAATTTCTTTATTTTCACATACTATCGTGATAATAATCTAGCTACTTTTCCACCAGCAATCTTAATGATCTACAAATGACATCCAAAAAGTCAGGCAAATTGAACTCAAAGGAAACAAAAAGTCAAGAAAATATTAACATAAAACAAAGACTTGTAAATTAAATGGCATAGCAACAGATATAAGGAAACATAAGCAACATCAAGAAAATAAGACAAAAAGATTTGGTTCTATAACAGAAATATTTGGGGTTTTTTTTGGACATATGAGCAAGTTTAAAATTTAAAGTGAACCTAAAAAAATAGACTGAACACTGTAAGTTTGAAAAACACATCTTTAAAATTGTGGCTTGTACACTAATTAAACCACACCCAAAGAGTGTTTTCTACGCATGGCTCTATTTAAACATATACGTCCAAACAAAATACAATCTAATCAACAAATGAATAACATGGGAAACTAAAATTAATTTAAAAACAAGTATACCCCATCTGGTCCTAATGTATCAACTTCAAATGTTTGCTACAACATACATCATCAACATTTTTATTATCTTTAAAAATGCAGAAACTATATTTCCTGGGTAACAGAAACCCTTTGACGACAGATTTTGCTTTACATAGTAAAGTATTGTAACAACTCCGAAGAATGGTAATGAATTAATTTTACTCTTTCGAGTTATTACTACACTAATAATAAGTTTGTTTAACTCCTCAGTGGCAGTCAAAATGAAATTTAGTTTTCTGTCATCTATTTTTGTCTGAAGAGACCTCTAGACATAATAGAGGATATTTTCTTGACAGTTATTGTTGCACAATGCTGTGCACATAAAGGTTGTAATACTTACACAGAAAGTTTTACATTTATTGTTATTTGTATTTCTTTTAAAGGCAATCAACTGCAAAATTACACTGAGTTAATTTCAGGGTTTTTTATGCTATATGATATCAAACAAGGAATGCAAATTCATGTTCTTTATTAAGAGAACGTATTACAAAATGTTTCTTTCAAAATGAAATGAATTGCACTTACATGTTTCTCTGCAGCTGACCTGGAATCTAACCAAGCTTTAGCTATAGGTCTCCAGCCAACTACTGTCTTATCAATGAATACAATACCCTGAAATTCAAACATTATTTCATATAAAACCAATGCAAGTCTTGAGTCATCCGGGTGAATAAAAAAGATAAATAAACTAGTAAAGCCGGTAGTATGGACTAGTATATATACTAAGTCAAAATTGTTTACATGGTAGGAGCTATGTATATTTTTATTGTTGAGATTTTGCTTGCCCCCAATGGGATTTGAACTCAGGTCTATGGCTAACAGGGACAGCACTCTAATTGAATGAGCTACAAAGACTCATAGTCAAACAAGCACAAATTTTCATCCAAGAAAAGGCGATGAAAGCTATACATACACATGTGCATGTCATCCTAGTGACCAAGGTTGTTTGTGAATAAAGCAAAATTTTCTTTCTTTACATTCAAAATATATATTGTTTTGTCTTATTAACAGCCTGGACATAAAACACAGTAGTCCATGCAAACTATTTATTGGCATACTGTTTAAGTATTTATTTCCTCTTTAAGACATCTTGCGTTCAATCAAGACGCTGAGAAGGACCAATTCAATTTTAATTTCTAAATCATTAGATTTAAAATATATTTCACTACTTTGGACAGATGCTGTGCTGAAACTAAAAATCTTCAAAGATGCCAAGATTTCAGATTTAAAAAATTTATAAAAGTAAAATAACACCGATACAAATTTGTGTTTGAATACATGCAAGGCTATGTGGATAATTTTTTGAGTTTAAATGTACCCAAAGAGTAAAGCGTTACATTAACAAAATGAACAAGTTGCATAAAGGGGTCGGTTGATCAATGAGGTATAAAATGTTAAAATTAATAGATGTGATCAAACCACATTATAGATGTATCTCTTATCCTAGATGAGTGATTAAATCCGTTACTGGAGAATAATCTTGGTTTTCAGCATCTTGGAAGAGGGATAAGAACTTACAGCTCTCGATACAGTGGCTGGTGAAGCTGTCATCAAGTCATCTGTCTCAAAGAGGAGTTGAACATTGTCAGACATTACCACCTTGTCACCATTCCTCATGTGTAAAACCTTGACAAATAATATCTCAAATCAATGTGGTATAAAACATGAGCGGAAAGCAAAAACAAGGAATATGATATAAGTAATGATCTGTGACTTTGAAGTCATTGTATATGTTTGTTTGATTGGGGTTTAACGTTGTACTTAAGGTTATTTCAATCACATAACAGTGTGCCAGCCTAATGGGTTAAGGAAACCCGCCTCGACACCACTGCCAAATGACAAGACACAAATAATACAGGACATCATAAACAGATCGGCTTCATGTTGCCCCTTAGCTCTGAGAGCATCAGGGCAACAGGAAGTCATTATATCGATAATCAAATACAAAATACAAATATTGAAGAGTGCAGATTGAAAAGAACTGGATAAATAGGAAACTCTAGTGTACTGTTTTCTGTAAATATTAAATATACCAAATGAATGAAAAATTGGCACTAAGAAAAACGTACCCTATCTGAATCCATGAGACTATTGAAGTTGTCAGCCCAGCTAGCATTCAGAGGTCCGTCCATACATAACCAAGTTGTGCTTTGATTCTTAGGAGAAGAAAAAACAAATAGCATATACTCAATTGATTGATTGATTGATTGATTGATTGATTGATTGATTGGGGTTTAAGAGTATTTCACTTTCTTTTACACGGTGAATTCCAACAGTGAAGCCACACAAACATAAAAAAGATCGATTGATTGGTGTTTTATGTCATGCTTTTAAGGGTATTTCACTTATATGATGGTGGTGTATTCCAACAATAATTAACACTAGCACAACCAAGATGTGAAGCGTTTCTATAATGTTGGAAAGGTAATTTTCCTCCAGTGCTAAGTAAAGACAGCATTGCCACTTTTCAAATAAACTGCCCTTAGCCAGAGGGCCCATAAAATGGAAAGCATTTGTTCAATAGACATGTTATAAATTCACATACTCGATTAAAAATCCACATCTATTTTTCGCGAACAGAAACTTAAAGTCATTTAATTGAATTATGACAAAGGTTTTATCTTGTTTCTCTCTATAAGTCAGTGAAAAATTGAAACACTGTTGTTTAATGAAATTTAATATCATAGTGTGCAAACTTTGTATCTAACTGTAGTTTTTGTTGACAATGTATATATTGCATACCTTATAACTTCTAGCAGTTAGGTCACTCTAATTTTGGGACAGTCCTCAGAAATAACATGTTAGACCTCCTGTGGTAAAGCATTTTTGTCTGTCCCAACTTATTAAACGTTTGGACAAAAATCATTTAAACACATTTTTATATCTTATTAGCTGTTCATAAGTTAATAATACTAAATACTTACTCTGTTAGCTTTTTTGAATGTTGTTGTGAAGATACCATCAACAAAATCATTGTTCTGGTTGATGTATCCAAACATAAGGGAGGAATCATCAACAACCAGTGGGTTGATTTTCTGTAGTTTGTGGTTAGCCTCTAGAGGAAGAGAGGAGTGGATGCTGTGGGCAGATTTCACTCTGGGAGAAACAGTCAGAGCATCTACCAACACCTCTATACAGCTAGACTTACCACTACCCGGGGGACCAGCTACGATGGTGCCTGTCAACAGTCATTAAATAATATGTTAGATCATTACACTCAATTATTGAATACATTAAATTGAGAGCTTAAAACCAAACCTGCCCCTGTCCAGTTTCTGATTTTCTACCCACCTAGGGATCCAATAAACACAATACCTCAGCATTAATTTTGAAAAAGTTTTAGTAACAAAACATCTAAAAGATGATCATTAATACCTGACATAATGTTTTTATAGCTAAGATAAAACTTTTGGACTTGGTTTTCTCAAAATGTCATTTTTGGACATAGGTGGGTATGGTTTAAAGCCCTCTATAATAATATATACATCGGACATAAAAAAATCCCTAGATTAAGTGATCAGTGCTCAACACCAAGCTTAAGGGTATTAAACTTATATGATGGTAATAAATTCCAACTGAAATAGCCACACTAGTAGAACCATAGAATGTGAAGTGCTTCGAAAATCATTCTTTTCAGTGCTATGTAAATAAAGCGTAACAAAGCTTGGAATGCACTGCTCTTAGCCTAGGGGCTTTAATATGTAAGATCACTAAAATTATCTATAAATTTTATATTACATGTATCATACATAGCTGTTACAAAAAATATGCAATAAAAAGGAAATGGCAACAAGAATAGTCATCCACCTGGGTTTGTTTGTTTGATCTTAGTTTAACACCGTACTAAAGGTTATTTTACTAACATGATGGCGTGCCAGCCCAATGGATGAAGGAAACCACCCTCATCGCCATTGGCAACAAACAAATACAAGACAGGACAAGTACAGGACAATCACATAATACAAAGACATGATGTTGCCCCTTAGCTCTGAAAGCACCAGGGCAACAGGAAGCCCCCTCCAAACCCTCAGCTCATCCACTAAAGAGTAAGAAAGACACAGTTATCATACTGAATATTTTAGTATTTATTTAAACAGGATCATTTCAATAATGTAAATTTCATCACTATTTCTTTTGTTTTTCTGAGACAAAACATAAAATAACTAGTAAGTGTTTTTTTAACATACCTCTGTGTACTTGAGAAATGGTGAAGAGTTGTAGACATTTGTTCAGCCAAGGTTTATGAGGTACGAAGCCATTCTCCAATGCTTTCTGTTCTAGAGCTTGATCTAGGTTGACTGTCCTTGCCTTGGCAGAGAGAGCATTTGAGGCTGGTGGAGGGTCTGGCAATCCTCCAAATACGTCCTTGAGGATAGCTTTGAAGGTCACCATACTCTGAATGAAATATATCAACCATAAGTTATTTAATTGCCATTCACACATAGACATTTACAGAGATATAGAGCGGTTTTGGATGTCTGAGCTTATAACCTGTAGATCGAACCTGTTTCATTGGTTAATTACATTTTAGATATGACACGGTTCATACAGAATTAGAATCATGAAATTCCAGGGTATTGTTCTTCAAAGTGATCTTAGCCTTAGTTGATCTTCATAACCATGACATTACAAGACCTTCATTACTGGTCACCAGGACAATTAAGATGAACTTAAGCTAAGATCACTGTGGAACAGTCCCCAGTTCTATTTCAGGTTGTTTTCGAGGATAAAATTGGTCAAAAAGGGAGATAAATATGTTACATATATAACTCAAATTGCCATTGACAATTAACAGAATAATTTATTGGGGTTGGTCAGTGGTCAAAATGGGAGATAAATGTGTACTCATGTGACAAAACATCACCTTTACCAATGACTAACAATAGCATGGTATGAATACGCAATTAAATTGAATGGTTAGTTATTGACATAGGTGGCACTGCCAGTTATATGAGTGGCAGAGTTATCTCCCTTTTTAGCTACTGTCCAACCTCACTGGCATCTGCAATTTTAATAGTTTTAAGTTTTTGATTGAAGTCTTTCCATATAAATGTGAATTTTCACGAGTTTTCAAGGTGCAAAAATGTTTTCCCAGGATATTCCAGTGCTGAAATACTTTCAGGAATTTCCAGAAATTTTCAGGAGTTTCAAGGACTGTAGGAACCCGGTATGAAGACCAGTCAAATATTTTGTGAGCTTGTTATTGTGTTGTCACTTTGGTGGATCAGACTAATTCCTACCAAACAGCATCTAAGTAAACTGGATAGTCTGACAGCTTTGTTAAGCCCTTGGCTCACAAGCAATTGTCTGCGATGACCGATAATCTGAAGGAAATCGGTCTGTGTGGGGTAGGCTTTCAACATGACCCAACACTGTTGGATATCTTGCAATTTGTAATCTGTAGGGGACATATCTCCCTGGTTGCAGCACACATGCAACAGTTAGTAACAGCCTGTAACTGTACTTTCAATCAGTGACTGACATAGAGTAACAAGTATGTGTATGTCCCCTGTGCCTTACAATGATCAAAATCAAATCTAAAATTTCTATACAATTTTACATTAAAGCTTTTTTGAAATAAAATCTGTGCCCGGTGTTAGTAACATGGAGCAAATGTCAGTTGATTTGGGAAGAATTGCTGACTTAAAAAAGCATGGTTTGTAGCAAAGATTTGTTTGTTTGTTTGATTGAGGTTTTACGTCGTACACAAGGGTATTTCACTTATATGATGCCGTGCCAGCCCAATGGATGAACGAAACCACCCTCGACACACTGGCAACAAACAAAGACAAGATAGGACAAAAACAGGACGCAATACAGACACAACAAACAGATCAGCTTCCTGTTCTCCTTTAGCTCTGAGAGCACCAGGGCAACCTGAAGCTCCCTCCAACCACCCGCAATTTTCATAATAAGACACATTAGGTAAGATAATGACACATGTGGAACAATTTCAGGTACAGTTTAATCCGCTGAAGAAATGGTTAACAAGAATAAATACCTTATACCCCGATCTGTATATATAGCGATATTGAGCACTGTTTGGGAGCTCTTTTTCAGTTAACAGGCCTCTGTCGTTGTATTTTCGTTTTTCTCGGAGGTCGCCGTATTGCCAGTTAGTGATTGCTCCAAACTGATTGTAACTGATGTTCATGGAATTGTGACCGTCACTCGGCAAGAAGTGCGTTGGCAGTCCGTTGTCGTCATACACGATTGTTAACATTTCTTTTGCATCTTTGTTGAAAATAGCTTCGGAATGAGTATCTTTGTCATACTCAACTGTCAATAAATTCTCTCCATTTATCTGAAAATTATTATAAGCAATTGATAAACGCATTTATTTCTTTAGGGCATGAATCCACTGAATGAAAACTCCTGAAATGGTGGGGCTGAACACCACAACAACACGTAAAGGGGTATAATTTGTACACAGTCGTGTTCAAATTGCTGGGTGACATAAAAGAGCCCCTTGTACCTGTAGAGTGTTTGATATAGCAATGCCAGTACATGTTGCTATTCACTTCAGAGGTAATCGGAGGTTTCTCAGAAATTTAGGCCAAGAAATCCAGATATAGACAGGGGAAAGAGTCTGTATAACTGTTAAGTAGCAGAAGAACACATTGCTGGACAACTATTCAGCTTATACAGTCTTCTTTATCTAGGTTGGGTTTGTTTAAAAAGGTACTATAGCTATAGAAAGAGGAATGATAGGAACAATATCAACATCCAACTAAAGCAAGGCACTCAAAAAAGTCTTTAAAATACATAAATTAATTCTTATTTGCAATATAAATCAACTTTATATAATTATAGTTGGTGCATAAAGCGTAATAAAGAATAACAATGTTTTATTATTTTTACTTACTATAATACTACAATTACAATTATATTACATAATATTATTTGCTGGAAGTGTAAATTCATTTAATTTTAAATTAATATAGCTGTTTTATAGTTTGCCAAAAGTGGCAAAAGTTAATTGATTATTTTTTTCTTTCCAATCGCTACACACTGAACTGCAAGTCGTTTTTTGCATGCTGGTAAAAGAGTCAAACAGGGGATATAATACTTTTTCTATCTAAAGAAGAGTTGTTCCCCTTGGTGCATTTTTTGGGGTCAGAAATGGAAAAGCTTCAAACTATTTGCTATGATTTTGATATTGGGATGCAAACTATGAAGCATAATCACATAAAGCAGCATACCAAATGGGAAATTTAAAACATTCATTGAATAAGCAGGGCAAAAGGAAAGATTTGGGGAGCAGACGGTCAATGCAAGGAATGTAACATACAGGTAACGCATTCTCATCATACACATAGCAATACAGACACCTTTCCCTGTTTAATTAATAATTGTCTAGAAAATAATGAGAATCTAGAACATCACACAAATGAGATACTGGTTAAATAGCTTCACGGTTACAGAATAATTTCAATAAATCATTTTGTTAACAGTATTGAAGAGTACCACATGCTTCATATAATCAGTGAAATGCGACTTCAAATGAACAATTCGTTACAAGAGCGAGACTCTAGCTTTGGAATTATATAACCTAGCCTTGCTATGGGAACATACCAATAGCATTTTGCCTTTGTATCCTTCGTCATGCGACTCATGCACGAGGGCATGCTGCGAGTAGTGCCCTCCTACCCTTGTGCGACGCCCAATTTTGTTGATAATACGGCTTTTTCGCGTTCGTCCATCTCGTCTCAGATAATACCGCCATTCTAAACGATGGACATGTGTATTAGGTAGGACAACTTTACGCTTGAAATGCATTCTGTGTTCAGACTCGAGAACAGGGTGTGTACTGGTCTCCAAGGCAACTGTAAGGTTGCTAGGAAACACAACAACAACTGCTCCATCAGGCAAGTAGGTCACTTTGGTCTCGGCTTGACCTGTAACATAAAAAACACAGTTATAAACCAGGATATTTTAATGTCTCATTTTAATTTTGAAAAAATATTTAAATATAAAAGGTATTAAAATATTTCTTATTTTACATAAAATAAAACTGTTAAAATCTAGTGTATCTATGAAATCAAGATGAAGATTGTAAGGAGACGCAAAACAAAAGAAACAATAAATGTTGTCTCTAAAACTGGCTATAACATTTTGGAAGAAACCATGCCTTCCATGCTGCCAGAAAATGACATGCACCAATCTGAGACCTCCTTAAGGTAAATGTCTGCATCTACGCAAAGCCAAATCAGTCATAATTCCCAAAAACTTAAAACTCTAAATCCAAAGCCAATATCTTATAGTGTTGAAATATTTTTAAGGTATAAATGTAAACTGGTTAAGCTCAAATTTTGGCAACACTGTAAAAACCGGCTTTGACATGCAAACTTCATCTCCTAACAATCTTCATGCAAATGAATAACTTTAAAATATCTAAATATTGAAGCCTACCTTTGGTCTATGGCAACATGTTAGAATAAAAGGTATTAAGTGAATGAGAAATTTTTTACAACAAGACTACAACTATGACTGTGAATGAGTGTCTACATTTCATGGTATAAGGTTCTATATCTCTGGTAAATTGCATTTATAAAAATGAGTATATTTGGGGATAATATAATCGCTACATCCATTAAATTATCCTACACTGTTATATATATGGAAAAAAAAAGAACTACAAAACACAAGACATGGGTACAATTTTACAACTACGGCACAAAATAAACTGAGCCTGCAAACTTGCCATGCATCACAGACTGCACACTTCCATATGTCGCCATAGCGACCGCGTCATGGCTATCAGTAGAGATGTGCACAATGGAACCTGTGGTATTGACATCCGTCGTCAAGTTGATCACTTCTCCTGTTGGCTGTGTCACCTTCAGCAGTCTCCCAGTGTCGTCATATTCGTAGAAAAACAACTTCCCGTCAGACATCTGTTTGGTTTGCAAAAGCTCTGCACTGGTCATGTATGTGAAAATAGCCGTCATATTTTCAGGGGACATAAATCTGTGTAGTCGTTGCATGTTGTCCATGGACAGACGACACTTCTGTCCATTAGGGGGAATAATCTCCTGTACTTGGATGTCAAAGTCTCGTCTGAGCTGAATGCTGTTTCCATCGCTGTCGGTTACTTTGACCAATTTACCGTAAAAAGAGCCCACATTGTAGTTGAAAGTGTACATGTTCTGGCTGGTCATAACACTTACAGTTGTCTTGTGTTGTCCAAATTGGTTAAAGACAAAAACTTCTTGTGTTTCTGTGGAGAAAACTTCATAGTCTCCCATATCATTGGACTGAGGAAGTTCTGAGACGACGGAATGAACCCGGTAATTCCCAGAATCTGCGATGTGTAACACGCCATCAGGGGTTACCGTGACTGAGGTGGGGTTGCTGAATAAAGCCTGGGCAGCTAATGTTTCTTTAGGATCGTAACACTTGCATCTTGGTTTCTGACAGTCGCATCTAGACTTAGCGCCTGCGTAATGGTGGATACGTCCATCCGTAGATACAACGCGAACACGATTAATATGATGTGTATCACTCTCAACGAGGAAGAGGTCTCCATGTGGGCCAAATGTTATACTTTCTGGTCTAACAAGAGTCACATGGTCAGCGATACTGGACGCTTGCTCGTCATCCGTGAGCACACCTTGTGGCAAGAAGCTGGTTTGTTTGGGAGGGCAGTAAATAGGTCGACCAGCAATCGTGACCAGTTTATGATCCTTGGTCAGCTGAAGGACGATGTTGTTATCCAGGATGTGTAGAGTATCATCCAGAGGGCTAATGGCAAGAGCTGTCGGCCAACGGAGACTCACCTAAAACAGATAACAGTTAAAGACTTAGTGTCACTTACAATATAAAGATTGATTGATTGATTGGTATTTTAAGCCGTTCTCAAGGGTATATCATTTATATGATTGCGGTGTATTCCAACAATAAAATGTGAAGTGTTTTTGATAAAGTTGGAAAGTTAATCTTCTTCCACTGCTAAGTGAAGACAGTATTGCTACTCTTCAAACAAACTGCCCTTAGCCAGAAGGCCAAGACTGATTGGTGTTTATTGCTATGCTCAAGGGTATTTCACTTCTATATACATGTATATGACGTGTTTCATGTTGCCCCTTAGCTCTGAGAGCACCAGGGAAACAGTAAGCTCCTTTTTAACCCTCCACCTCTTAACAGTAAATACCCAAACTAACATAACATAAAATGTGCAGTGACTTATTTTTTCAGTTGGAACATTAATGTTCCTTCAAGTATATAGAGTGTGACAATGTTTGGAACATACATAGTGCTCAGATTTTTATATTTCAATGTACAGGATTTGTCATACAAAATGTTTGTTTTCAAAACAATAATCATCTGCTGAAACTCCATTTGAAGCATAATGTTACATAAACCTAGAGGGCTCGGGAATTATAATGGTTTTCTGAAATCAATAAAATGTGTAGCAAATTCATAACGACAATGCCTTACTTTATCTGCTGACATAATCTTGTCACATGGCATTGGTGTCCATTTCTTGAGTTTCTGCTGTGAACCAATCAGAGTCTGTATTTTGCCGTCTGTTGTGATCAATCGAATGTTTGGGCCGTCTGCTACATAGATTATCCCATCTTTGTTTATAGCAATACCTACAATTTGATCAATAATAATAGAAGTTTGCCACTTGCTGTATTACCAAATAGAAGAACTGTCCAGAGCCTTACTTACAACAACTCACAAAACCTTGTAACCTCTTTTTACTATGAAACTTTTGAAAAAAAATTACCCATGTAATTTTACAATATCCACACCATACTTTACAGTGCATTATGTTTTAATTATGTTAGAGGTCCAGGAGAATGAAGAAATTGTGTAATGATTATGTCAGAGGCCCAGGAGAATGAAGAAATTGTGTAATGATAATGTCAGAGGCCCAGGAGAATGAAGAAATTGTGTAATGATTATGTCAGAGGCCCAGGAGAATGAAGAAATTGTGTAATGATTATGTCAGAGGCCCAGGAGAATGAAGAAATTGTGTAA
>JAQQZZ010000034.1:371586-400842 GCA_030265115.1 Mopalia vespertina
TTTTTTTTATGGTTTTAAAATTTTTAATTTAACCCCCCCCCCCCCCCCCCCCCTTGTTTAACCAAAAACAAAAATAAATAAATAAAAGATAATTATATCATAAAAGACATATTTACCATATTCTCCAATAAATGAGACAACTTGTGGTTCCTCGTCATCATTGTAAATAGAGACAAACCAATTCCCAGATTCCAAATGGTGCATGAAAGCAGAAGTGGCATCAATGTCCTGGGTTAATAAACAAAAAGCAACAATGTTATATTCCTGGGTTAATAAACAAAAAGCAACAATGTTATATTCCTGGGTTGATAAACAAAAAGCAACAATGTTATATTCCTGGGTTGATAAACAAAAAGCAACAATGTTATATTCCTGGGTTAATAAACAAAAACAACAATGTTATATTCCTGGGATTTGGGCTGAATACTGCAATATAAATATTTCATAAGTCTGAAGATAGGATAATAATCCTGTATTGACAACTCTATGGCAACCATCTAACAACTGCCAAAAAGGCTCTTACTATAAGTGTTAAATTTGTTTTCTGGTTGTTTAAAAACATACAAGATAAAATTGTCTTTCCTTCAGTGGAAAAAAATCACAAATTAAATGTGTGATGTAAGATCAAATTCTAAATCTTTTTTTTGCAGTTTTGACAAATATTTTCAAATAGATTGTACTCACAGCTGATCTTTTCTGTCTTGATGGCAATGTTTTTCCTTCCAAAACTTCAAAGAAATCGAACTGCACAGGAGTGGGAGGGACGCTTTTCCTCCCGTACACACCTATAATAGCACTATTAGAGATACTGAAGTTAAACTTCACGTAAGCAGCCTCTTTTTGGCTGAACTGAGTTTTCCAGAAAGATTTGGGCGGGATTGTATGCTGCTGTCGTTCACCAACTCGAAAATACGCTGGAGCTGAAGGAACATTAGAATGTGCACCTGGAAACAGTCAAACAAAGGAACAGCAAATGAAAGGAATGATTTCAACTTCATAAAAGATGTGTTGAATAAATGTTGTTTTTTTCTTTTAAGTACAGACCTACATTTTATCAAACAGAAATTATTTTGTTATGTTTTAGTGAAATTGTTTTTTTTTTTTTACAACACTATATTGTCTTGAACACCATTTACCGCCTGCCAAACAGTCTCAAAATGTTAGTTAAAAAATGTATTCTTTTGGATGTTTAAAGCATATCACACAAAATTTATTTCAGCTATGTATCAGCTTGTTTTGTTTGTTTGTTTGTTTGATTGGTGTTTAACGTCATACTCAAGGGTATTTCACTTAATAACGACGGATAATCCACTTCACAAAGCTCCTTGCATAATAAAGGTGGAAAACGGTGAGGAAACCTTGTAAAAACCACTCCAGCAATTGCCGGAGCCACATCGTGTGACTCACTCATATACCTGAGGGTACACAGGCGGACTCGATCCTGTGGCTTTGTATCAGCAAAAGGTTTTAGGCAGGTTAACTATATAGATTCAGGAAGAATCATCTCTACTCTGCTTTGCACATCAGATTGATTCAATATCAACCCTCATTGCTCTGTTGTTCAAAGGGAGCTATAAAAAGTACTGCTATACTTAAAAGGATAAGTCCTGATATGCAATCTCTTTATGTTTTCGGTCAAGTGCAGAAGGTCTGTGGAGCTGGAAGGCAGCTGAGTGTAGGCTGATAGTCATTGGACTATCTGAATGTTCAGTTTATAAACACAACCAGCATTTAACTCTTTGGTTGTAAACATCTGATAAGATAGCTATAGACACCCAGCCTGTTACATTTTAATATTCCCAAAGAAAGTCAGCCAGTTCCTTGTAATTTGAGGCATGTAACCCTTAGGCTGCTGATAAGGTGTTGGTGCCCAGTTAGCCAGCCATTTACCAGCCTTACACTAACAAAGGCAGTCATGCTCACAGTTAAGGTATCTTGGTTTGTCTAACAGCTGGCACATATCTACCCTTTTTTCTAGGACTTTCTGATATGATTGTCGCCCATGTTGGGATTTAGTATCAGCACTCAGGTTAGGATTCTAATGCTTGGTGCCCTGAGGCCAAAAACAAAGCCAAAACAAAAGATGTGTCAGGTTAGAGTTTCAAATCCATGTCTTGCATACAGGATTTATTACAGACCAATTAACCTGATTGAGTTTCATTGAGATATGGATATATACCAATGCTAAATCTGTCTCAAATGGATTATATTTAATGAAATATATAACCATTTTATCACAGTAAGGCAAGAATATAAACAGAGCATCAAAATATATATTATAAATGTAACAGAATGTATAACAGAAAATGTTCTGTGATTTACTGTTTATTTATTTGATTTGGGTTTTGCACTGACCAGACAAGCACCTGTATGCCATTATAGATGGTATAATAAGGCAGCGGACAATCCACATCATGTTATCTCCCTGCTAGGCATCAAGGCACTACAATTCCCACCTCACAACAGGGATGATTTGTGTGATTAGGGTCAGGGAAGGCTTCATTTTCGGAAAATATTGTTCGACTAAAATATTTTTTTCTTTCATTAAAAGAAAAAAATATTGTTTGCTAGGCTACTTTATAACACCATATATCAAGATTATTGCATTTATATGAAGAAAGATTGTCTACTCATTACACTGCCTCTTGTAAAACAGTGGGAAACCGAGAGGAAATCTCCCCTGCTCCTCCACCCCACCACCCACTCCCCGTGTGACTGTCTTATATGCTACTGGGAGACTTGAACCAGGACACTGAAGGCAGATCAGCAGTGATTAACCACTAGTAGGATTCCATGAAGTTAAAGTACTACATGATCATAACGGCAACATAGACACGATGTACTTCAGTAACATTTTCTCTATTTTAACACACTTTAACTTTTTGCATCATGGAACATTTGTGGATATAACGACTAGACTGTCAGACAACTGAACAAAGAAATAGATCAGGCAAAATGGATAATGCGAATCATTCTTTATTTTCCCAAAGGTCTTTTAACTCTGTTATTGAGTTGTCTGAAAATTGTGTTGATGGCACAGAAGTCATCATTTGATCACATAAAATGTCAAACAGGGTTAAAATGTTTGAGCATGATTTGCCAAAAACAAAGTGTTAATGCCAGCCTGGCTTTGTGTTCCTGTGAAATTTAGAAGCCAAACAACGTTCCTTGTTAATCTATGTTTACACAATGTCCTCTCAATCAATTAGACGACGACGTGGATTTAACGATTCTATTAACGATAAATTTAATCTTAGTTTACAAATGGGATTAAATCCATTAAGGTTGTTTTATCAGATTTTACAGACCTCTGTTTTTGGAAAGGTTTTGACGGAGACTTTAACCTCCAAGTTGACTGAATACTGCTTGTATTTCACGGCCAGTTCTGACAAAGCGTCGTCCAGACATGTGTTTTTGCTGCGCGTCTTTGTCATAGAGCATTACTTCATAGTTGCATCTGACGAACAAAGAGGTCTCTATTTTCCTCCCACAGGGAGAAACCCAGCTCAAACCAAACGTTTCACTCCATTAATGGCCAATGAAGATTTGATTGAGGACATGGTGGATGACACATTGAGTTGTTGTTGTTTAACTAACAAACATAAAACCCTCCTTGCCTCCATTCTGTTATTTGACAAGTTCAATCGGCCAATTTCCCAGAAAGTTATCAATGAAGATGTTCAAATCTGTGCTTATAAAAATAACACATTTAATGGTGAATAAGCCAGCACAATGGAATAAATTTGTGCCCATACCTTAACTCCATTTTAACCACTGTACCGTTTCTATAAATATATATCTTATTATGCTTACCAGATTTGTCTTTATATGACCTCGAAGTTGGCCAGCCAGATCCATGTGTACAGTTAGTAATGGGTGCATTGTGTAGGTTAGTCCGTGTATTACAATCAACTCGTTCCTCTTCTTCTAACATTAATAACGCTGAAAACAAGATGACATACCATTATGATGGTTGCTTATAAATTTGTTCATTTTTAATTAGACATTTGTATGGTACAAATATTTTTATTATATCAAGTTAGGGCAGAGCATACTAAAATACATATTGCTAAAGATGGCAGTTATTCAATGTTTAGATTAGCGAACCTTGTCACTGTTAAATTGATGAAGTTCGCTAGTTTTCTTCATTATTCCCCGAGTGTATCTGTTCAATGTTCTCAAGTAGCTCATTATTATTTTACTGGTCGTTATGTTAGACTCATAATGTAAAATGATGGCAAGAGGAACACCAAGAAAAACATTGGCAGCAAACTCCAGCTCTTTAAACTATTCCACACAAATAAGTAAATACTGGTAGACTATGTACTGAGTAATCACAGGAAAGAGGAGATTATAATGACAAATCTTGGCTGTTGGAGAATTTAACACTAAGTCAGATAAAGCTGATTAAGTATGGAGATAAAAATAAATCCCTTACATAAATTAATAAAAAAAAATCATGAACAAAAACTTGAGAAAATGATAAATTGCAAAAATCTCAAAAACAAAATTGAATTAAAAGAAGTTAGAGTCCTTTGAGTAAAAAGAAAAGTCCGCAAAAGTGATTGAAATATTCATGTGAAATAGGGATAACTTATGACTCAGACAATGAGTTATTATCCCTGATCACACAAACTTTGAAGAAACCATTACAAGAATAGGAGGTTTATTCACTTATGAGCTTTTAATAAAATCAGCCGATTATGTTCATCTGCCATTATCTCAATTTATCACGGAAAATCTTTTCTCCTATCAAACACATGTGAGGATGAGCAAAAACAAACTGGGTTAAAAATGGCAGGGGAGAATTTAGCTAAACCAAATATGACAAGAAGAACCGCGCCACGAATTTCCTAATCTAGTTACAAACAGGTTGCGACATCCAAACGGCGCTCCACAGGGGGTGCCTTGAATAATCGGCCTAAACGAAGGCCTTTCAAAATTGAAATTTCAAATTAATATTTCATGACCTGCTCTCGAGGGTGAGCCAACATTACACGTGCATCTATGCATAATGAATGTCAAGTTACAAATGGTCAGGCGTGAATACGGGTGTCATTAAACAGCAGGCTTCCCAGCCACATGCACACCACTGAAATATTTAATATGTGGGGCAAATAGAGAAAAATGCACATGTAATTAAGGCAGAGAAAAATGTGAGGGGTATCAATGAATAATAAATACTGGCTGCAAGCTCTTCAGACTCTGCCCAAGAAATAATTAGTCATTAACCACTAACATTTGGATGCGAAATTTCCATGTGTGTAATAGATAACTTATCCTAACAAATTCTTTCTTAGGTCAAAGTTTACAAACAACAATATTTACAGAATTGAAAGTTGAATGATATATCGACACGGAAGTAAGAAGAGTAATCCAGGTTATCCTGAACCAGTAAAACTGTAAGAGGGGTATGTATTATTTCTGGTGTGTGTGTGTGTGTGTGTTGGGGAGGGACGTGGGGGGGGGGGGGGTATTTGGGTTTTCAAAACACTTGCCATCCTAGTTGACCCTGCATTCAGCTGCCGAGACCTTGTCAAGCCATTAATTAATTAGATTGATGCTGATCTTCTGTGTGTAGAGGACAAAACAGATGCACACACTTGTTAAAAACTCCTTTGTTTTAGTGCCTAAGACAATGGTCTCCTTGATTGAATAGACAAGCAACCAATCAAAAATAGGCACTTGTAGAGGATTACATTTTAAAGAGGTTAACTATATACAGGTCAAATTTCAATGAGCATGATCAAAATAAAACTTTCTGAATGAAATATATGGATAGAACAAAAAAATAGGAGAGGCTTAAACTGTTGAAAACATCCTCTACTTAGAAACAAACTGCTTATTTTACAGAGATAGCTGGAGAATTGTACAAAGGCATAATCTACATGTAATCTAAGATGACATAGTCAACAGATTACCTACAAGTGAAACTATTACCGCATGTAGTGATTGTTGCAACATGTGTTTAGTATGAATTAGTCAACAAAGACAAGCAGCTTTTATTACCCCATAATAGAAGACTAGATGGAATAGAGAAGCACTCCCAATGCCAGCTAACACTATTAAATGAGGGCTACATATCTGTCCATCAGAATGGAGGCTTCACGCCAACATACATCAAGTCAGATATCAATCTTAGTCCTATCTGAAGAGTAATCTCTCTGTAATAATATGCTAAGTTGGATAGTGTGCACATGTCTCCTAAAATCCCCATGGGGCTCTGCAGAAACTCTCTTCATATGATATAGAGGGCATATGTACAACAAGAACACTCTTTTCTTTCATTTAATGGTGGTGCAAAACTGTGTATCAGAATAGATAACAAAATCCCTTTCCTTTGCAGTAGCTAATATGTGTATGGCCTGCTTCTACCTTGCTGATAATTCCTTCAAAAACTAAAGCAGTTTCTAAGTTTTCAATTTTTAAAAAAAAAAAATTTATGTCCAAAAAAATTAAATGACCAACTGGAAAATAGCAAATATTAAAAACTACATAAATACTGATAATTTTTATTCTCCTAATTAATATTGTATGTTTTGTATTGCTGAAATGTACTTTCAAATTTACTTTGGCTTAAAACAAAATTAGTCATAGATATTCTCTCTGTATAATGCCAACTTACTTGCAAAATATGCCACAACAGCCAGCAGTGCTACACACAGCAGTAATAAGATTAGAGCAGTGCATTTCCAACTGCATCGCCGTTTTAACTGTTTCTTCATCCTGTGACTTGCGCTGCTGAACTTGGAATAATAAGTGCTGTCGTTCATCACTCCGGGGTACGACGACATTGGAATGGTAGGAGTAGCACCAAACTGCGGCAATGAGAAAGCTTGCCTACAACAACAAGATAAGAATGTTATAAACCTAACTAAAATTTAATAATTGGTTTTGTTTTATCATAAATTATACATATGAATTCTTTAATTCAAATTAGGGAATGCAGTAAGTATAAACAAGACTGTATCCTTTGAATTTAGAATGTCTGTATTCCAACTGCAATTGGGCATTTTTTAACATAAAAATATATCCTTATCATTATTATTAAGTGGGAGGAGACAAACATCAGAAAGAAAAAGTTTTTAATAAGCGTGCTATACAAATAACCTTTACATTCGCAATCTGCCAGTCAATTAGTCGACTGTCAAAGTCTATAATAGAATAAACACTTTTGACCCAAATTGGAAAGAGAAATTTATCACAATTATAAAATCAATGCAAAAACTACACAATATTGCCACTTAATTGATTTTTCCTCTGACATTTTGAAGTAAATAAGAACAGGCATAAGATAAAATCTCCACATATCCTGACAGCAGACAGATGAGGGTCGGAATAATTTAACACACATTGATTTTTTTTTTGTAGGATCTGAAAACTATTCTGTTGAAGTTGGTTACATTCTATGGTCTTTGATCGAGAGACAGTTCAGGAAAACAAAATCAATGCAACTTTGACAAAATAATTTTTAGATTTCACTCCGATAACTGTATCTAGGCAACGCACAACAACAAAATCATGGGTTTGTCAAAGAACTAAGATTCCATTTCCACCTTTCTGCACTTTAATCTTGACAAATCCATTGAGGTTCAATCACTAGAATCTTACATAAATCATTAACTTCAGTACCTCACAATAATTTCATTGACCAAATGTTGTGCTAGCAATTATTTTTATTGTCCATGTTTCTAATGTTGATAACAGAACATTATTTAGTGGTTATCAATGTGAATTGGAGATGGACTGGTCAAAATGGCCGTTATAATGACTCTACTGCTCCCCTCTTCCCAGGGGATATCATACATTAATAATAAGATAACATGGTGAGATCATAGCAGCATTTGTCTCTGTCACACCTTGTATCAGCCCTTAGGCAGAATCACCCCAGCAGAAGGTTCCCCCCTCAACATGCAGGCTGCAATCCGCTGTGGCGTGTGCAGCAGTCTAATCTCCACATAATAAATTGCCTAAAAAGCATTATGGACTCTCTAAAACATAAATGACTTCTGCAGACTTTGAAAAACAATTTTTGTAGCACAAAAAAAAAATTAATTAAACACAAAGAGGAAATGGACAGGCATTTTTTTTATACTATGGTTTGTCTACAGGAAGTTGCCAGTGAAGACAACATCATTGACAGGAATGTGTGAAACCATTTGCACATTCTACAGTTTGTTTTTGTTGGTTTTTTTCCCCTCATTACATTACAATTTGAATATCTGCAAAATCTGCTTGAGAAAATTCTTTAAAAAAGAATGTAAAATTTAAGGTCTGTTATAGGTATAAAACTATAATAACAAAAAAAAAACCCAACCCTATAAATTAATACAAAAAGCAGATGTCTATCATCAGAATATTGATATCAAATTGAAAAAAAAAATCCAGGATTACTAAAGCCAAACAGATGATAAATTTGAAGAAATTTTAATTAATGAACACAGTCAAGCTATTATATGTTCCATCATGAATGGAGGATAAAACATCAGAAGTCTGTCTGTCTGATTGGGGTTTAACATCGTACTTAAGGTTATTTCACTCATGATGGTGTTCCACCCCTCTCCCTGGCACTAGCAAATAAAACATTGCAAGCAAAGCAAAAAAATAATTTAAACTAAATACAGCTGCTATTAAAATGGCCATTGCCTTGGAGAGACTGAATAATCCTTTAAATGAAATGTTAAGTTGAATGTCCTGGTATAAAAAAAACATTTTAAAAACGGAAATGTAAGTGTTGTTAAAATGGAAAATGAATTACACCAACAAAAAATATGCCTCCCATAGAACCAAAAACCAAACCAAACCAAACAACCATTGCTACAGCTAAATTGATGAAGTGTAACTAATTGCACGTGTAGTCGTTATGAGCTGTGCATGCCTCATGTAACTGCAGCCCTAGGGGACAGACGGTCATATCATAAGCTCCCCTCTATTTGCCCTCGAGGATGTCATTAAGAAGAATCATATCGCAAACTGAATCACTTCACTGACGACTGCCAACATATGGTCATAATCAAAGGAAAGTAAAAAGGTAAATTGTGTTCAAATAGACAAATAACAATCCCCTAATTAAGCAAGGTGTAAAAAGTGTCATTATTTGAAATGATTCATTTAGATGATGTGTACACAGGTACCATTAATCAATTCGCCGGATGACACCATACAACATAACACTGTTGGGGTTTTTGACAGTTTAATTTCCCATTATCACAATGATAAGTCACAAATAGAACAGACATTGTGACTGGGTGCATAATGTGTCCTAACTGAAACCACATACGCACATAATCAATAATTAGAAACTGGAAGTCAGTAAATCAACGCTAGTTGCCTAGAAATCTAGATGAGACCTCAGGAAACAGAGTGCATTCATTGTATATATAGACCAGGTCTAAATAGTAGGGTTTTGTTTGTTTGATTGGGATTTTGTACTCAAGAGTATTTCACTTATAGGACTACAGAATATCTATTTTACTTATTTTGCTTAAAAACATTGGAAAACCGAGAGGAAACCTTGTAAAAACCATGCCTACGATTCACAAGACCACATCTGGTGACTCACTCATTTACCTAAGAGCGACAGATGGACTGGAACCCTTGAACAGTACATCGAAGTAGGATTAGTAGGCTGACAGGCTAACCACTAAACCACGGCTTTCTAGGATTTCATAAAAATGTTTGAGAGTGTTTTGTAGCCAAACTCACCTTTCTGTCACATTTTGGTTTTGTTGCATCTGTTGATCTGCATTGTGATATTGTAGGGGATAACCATCCAGGGTTGCTCCTTGTAAAGACTGGTTAGGATTCTGGAGGGGTACTGTCCCTGCCCGTGGAACCGTCCGGGGAAAGCGGGGTTGTGCGTCAGGGGAAAAAGTAAAATCTGCAGAATAAAGATATACGATTTAGGTTTTGGGATACTAAAAGTCTATTTTATAACAAAATTTAATATCAAAATAAGAAGTAAAAGATTGATTGATTGGGGTTTTACGCTGTGCTCAAGGGTATTTCACTCAGATGACAGTGGTTGGTGTATTCCAACAATAATGGACACCAGCAGAGCTAGCTTCAAAACCATAAAATATGAAGTATTTGGCTATGTAGGAAAGTTTCCTCCAATGCTTAGTAAAGACAGCATTGCTACTCTCAAATCTAACTGCCATTAACCAATGAGGGAGAAATTAGAGAAGATATTTCTTTGGCAGGGTGCACACTATTACAAATAGTTTCCATTTCTGATACAAATTATTAGCCTGGACTAAATTTCCCAACAATATATGCTTACAATTATGGAACAATAAAAAACCGTTCTCAGAAAAATAATAAGCATACCTGGAGGAATGAAAACGTTCCCAGATGATGTTTGTACCAAGAAATCAAACTCGCTTGGTTCACCTTCTGAATAATGACCTCGTCTACTATCTACATCAGAATAATTTCCACGTCTGGCAGTTTCTACATCAGAGTAATTTCCCCTGTATGATGGTCCTAACACCTTCTGTGAGAACTGTCTAGGTGGCGCCACTGGTGGTACTCTCTGAGGAATGTCTTCTATCGGCGGGGGAGGGGGAGGGGGTGGAAGAGTTGGTGGGGGAATCTGAGAATTGCCTGAAATTAAAAAAACATAATTCATATTAGTTAAAGATGAGCAAAGAAGATTTATTGATAATCATTGCTCGAGGTCAAGAAATGAAAACAGCCGTTATGGCTGGATATCTCTTCCACAAAGTTTCTTCCCTTCAAAGATGGACATTTGTGAGTTGCCTTGAGGCATGCAGCATTTATTGCATCACATTAACTACTTAGCCTCAATTATGTTGATCAATGGCTACTGAGCTGTGCCGTGGGCTTTGGAGACGTCACCAGAACTAGTCTGTGTCGTTGTATCTTGGGGGCATCAAGTGTAATATTGTGCCAGTTAAGGTTGTGGAGGATACGTGTACTGATCATGTTGACAAGGGAGAGACACTGGCAGACAAAGAGAACAGTTGCTGACTGAAGCTGGTATTAGCTCCAGTAACTGAAGTTTAACCCAAAATAAGAGACGCCTCACTACTTCTGCCTTCCAGAAACATGACATTTACACAAAAAGTGGACGTTTGCTGGAAATGTTTACAAGAACATCTTAACAGCTCACACAAATTAGCTCTTCAAAGCTGAAAGTAGCTATCTACAGTAGTGATCACAATTCCCACTGTGACACTTCTGACAAAAAATTGTTTTCATTTTATGGCGACTTTTTGTGGCAATGATTAAAGACAATAACAGTGACCATATTACATGGAAGAAAAACATATGATGATCAGTGCATCCCAGACATGGCTCCAGGAAGATTCCACACAAGACAGCTTCTCTGTTCATCTCCAGATCTTAGTTGTCGGAACCCATTTTCGTTACACCCTGACTACAGACACAAGAGATCCCGATAACCTTTTACATTCTAAACAGCTTTACCAAACACAAATCTCCTTACAGCTTTTGTTATTCATTGCCAAAAAAAAAAGTACAGTTCCTAAGGAATCATCTAAAGAAAGAATGGTAACAGAATTTTTTTTTAATTTTTCTTAAAACAACCTTTCATTTGTAAACTAAACAAAGTCAAAGCCAAATAAAGTGTTAACTTGTTACAATATAATGCGATTAAAAAAACGTACTGAATCTACGGGTGAAATAAGGGTATTAATATTATCAGATTAGGTTAACTTCTTTTAAAACTAACTAACTAACAAACAACAAAATGTTACTGCTGCCTAACTGATTTTAACGGGTTTCAAACTGCAAAAAAAATTCTTAACTAGAATCTGTTCAAACTAAGAAAATGTTATCTCAAAATAACGAAAATACTGTTAACTAATTTTAAGCAATGCTGGTTGATTAGTTTATTGGTGTTTAACGCTATACTCAGGTTTATTCACTTAAACAACTGCAGTGTACTCCAACAGTCATTGCTACACTGAACACAGCCATAAGTATATCAAATGTTTTGGTGAGAAACTTTATAGAAATGAGGTAGTATTGTATCAAACTTGTGGACACTATTAATAAATCAGAGAGATATTTATCAAAATCATAAACTAATCTGGTTTTAAATTAAATTGAGAGAGCTATTATCAGTTAGAGGGAAATTTTTGAAAGTGAAAATAACAAATATGTAAAAAAAAAAAAAATGTATATATTAACAGGTATAATATAAGCCAAAACTCTGAATACATAAGAAATTAGGCATTATAAGATCAACTAGAAAGATACGATCAAAACATTATACATGTATCACTATTAAACCTAAATCTACCAAAATGGCTGGCTAACAAGGGTGTTTATAGATAGCTGTTTTATAGACTTTTATGTGCACTGTTACATGTAGATGAGGGTTGAAACATAATTGGAGTCTTGTGAAAAGACAGATTAGTACGGATCTAGTAACATCGCTATTAACGATCAACTAATTCTAATTCAACAAGGATCATCCATCTAGCTCAACCCTAAGACCTTAATGAGGCTATTGGTATGTACATTACTGAAGTGATCTGATTCAATAATAAAAACAACCCAAAGTAGAGTTAATAAATCAGGGTCCTGGGGAACTCCTTAGACATTCAGGATGGGGGTTATACACTGCCAGCTCTTTGTAAAAAGTAAACCGAGCCAGGCAGCACCCCACTGACATTACCATAAATGAAACCATTACAGAAACAACCACAGCACAGGCCAGATACTGCATCCAGGTGGAAAAGAAAATGTCTGACAATGGTGATAAATTAGCAAAGGCCAGCGATCTTTTCTGATCTCTTTACAAGAGAGTGATTGCGTAGTCAGTGGCCAGGAAAGATATAAGAAAAGCTATTGGTTAGCGTGACAGGAGGCAATCGAGGCTTTAGAAACGCGACTTCTAAGAGCTGTCAACTAAATTGGTCTGCCACTAGAAAAGTAGACATCACACATCATCCAAGAGGCGTCTAGTTGAATCATTAGATTGCCTTCAAACTATCTATTGGAAAATCTTTATACTGATCTATAATCAATACTTTTCCGCTAGGTTATGATCTAGCGCATGTCACTTCAAACAGACTAGATAAGATCTTTCCAATAAGCCTTCTTAACTTTTTTACCTTTCATTTCAATTTAACTAAATTTCTTTGAGTCTCATAAAGCAAGACACATAAATGGGGAGAAATGGCTGAAATGTCAATCAAATCTCCGGATGGTTTGTCAATCCAGTTATTCGTTACTGAAGAAAAAGTAAATTTGTATGATAATACTGACACAATATATCAGCAGCTGCTGTGAAAACCTACCCCCTCTCAACGGCTGACTTAATCTACAGTATTTGCTCTTTTTACCAGCGCACTGATTCTATCTCATTCAGTCTCTGCTTCCAATTATAACCAGACATGTGTGAAACTGAAGGCTTTCAACACAACAAAACATGTTCCTACTGACTTGGTTCTTAACACCTTATTAATAACCCCTACACTGTAAAGAAACACGAATGAAAGTTACAGAACAACAAAGCTAAGTTATGCTGTTTATATAACTAAAATGAGAAATAAATAGACTAGTACAAACATTAAGTAGGCCTATATCCACACTGAATTTAAAATCTGTCAGTCCCTAAGCTTAGGAGAATTTTTCAGGATTTATTTGTTCACTTTGGAGATAACTATGATACATAAAAACAACTTAGTAGAAAACTCAACAAGAGATTGCACACCACCTATTAATCGAAAAGCAACAACTACTGTAATTAAAGTTTCCCCTATAAACTTAGTGTTCAAAAGAGAGACAAAATCTGTGTGGTACACAAACTTAGCACATATAAGTTTTGAAGCAACAATAACTATATAGTATATACTAATACAAAATTCCATTATACAACATTTGAATATAAAGAAAACAAAGAAATACAATAGCCACATTCACAGACAAAGCCAAATCAAGACAAAAAGCCATGCAAGCTAAGCTGTAAGCATCAAAAGCAAGATACACAATAAATGTATTCTACACTATTGCCAGAGTAAAAGTTTTGTCTAGCAGAATTTTTTTTTTGTTGATTTTGGATTTTTTGTTCTTTCATTTTCATAAACCGGAGTTTCCAAAATGACAACAAAAATTCATTTAATAAAACATTATATATATATCTATTGAAAGATCCCAAACAAACAAGTCAATATAAAAGAACTAAAACAAAGAACAGTATTTGGGAATAATTAGTAAAAATGGAAGATAACTTTGTAGAATATTACCTCCTCTATTATAAGTCTGAATCAATTCGTTTTCACCGTCAGAATCAGACAGAGTTAAATGAGATATTCGGCTGTCTCGTGGATGGTTGCAGAGCTCTTCTGATGATACAGAACTTTGTGAGCGGCCATCCCATTTTTGATGTTGTTGTTGTTGGTGGTGGTGTTGTGGGGACAGAGGATTGTCTGTTTCAATATCACCATCGGAACCACTGAGGTAACTGTATAATCGCGTCGAGTGGTCCATTTTTTCCAAGGGGGAAACTGCGGTTTCATCAGGGGTGAGACCTAGAGAGACAACAACCAAGACAGGACAATGTCAAAACAGGCACCCTAAACCACACATCAAAATTGCATCATGATCATTAAGGAGACTGAATCGGTCCTACATGTTTCTCTTCACCAGAACACAAATTGTACCTCCTGGCTGCACCAGTGAATCATCCTATGAATTCCTTTAAAAAAGGCTGCACGCTTCCTATACCAACACATCAAAGAGTGGATAAAATTTCTTTCAAAGAATTTTCAAAAATGAACTGAATTGCGAGACAGAGTCTTGTAAACAAGAGAAAATATGTCAAGTTCTGGGATATAAGAAGCTATCACCAGAGGGGTCCCAGACATGGTACTCTAGAATCAATAAGTTGATATAGTGCAAGGTTTCAATAGGTGAACAAGTAGGACAAGCTCATAATGATAATGATACGCAGGCCAACATTCAGCTTAAACTAAATATCTTACGCATATGTTTATCACTTTACATATGATGATAGAAACACAGGAGGCCAACTACACAGATGTAAGATATAATAGTTCAACGGTTCCTTATGAACTCTGTCGCGATTTGTTTTGGAAACTTATGCTGGAGAAGGATTTTGTAACCACAACTTAGCAATTTCACAGAAATCAAGCACACCATCAATGACCATGTTTTAGATGAAGTGATAAAACTAAATAAACAACTTCTACTTGGTATCACTAACCTTTCAAGAATCTGGCGCCCAACAAGGCTGAATGAATGGGATATGCCATGATACTGGACATTGCATGATTTATACCATCTTGGACTTAGCATAAATGATGCAGGCTAAACAAAAGCTCCTACACACATAAATACCCTACATGCTACTTTGGACAAGTGACATTACATCTGACAAGCTGGGGCGATATGATATGCCTGAGGTAATGCTCCCAGTGATTAATGAAGCCAAGGACTCCAGCTAGGACACAACATTGTTTCATGCTACAAATGATCTCAGAGTGGAGAGGCGGAGACAAGTACATTTACAGGAAGTCCAGCCCATAGATAGACCCCTTTTCTAAATCATTGACCTTGCATTTAACAAGCTGGGATGGATATGATATGTCATGGGTAGTGGTCAGTGATTTATGTACAGGCATGGACAGTATGAATGGATGGAGACAAGAAATACAGCTGGACATTTGCTTATTTGTCAGACCCCCATTTTACAGTGAATAAAGCATGGGACAAACAAGCTGTAAAACCAATCACACTACATGTGCTAAAATCATTCCCAATACAATCCGATATTCTTCAAAAAATATAAATCAAGAGCCAAGTTAGATACTTGACATAGTTTTTTCTTAGATTTTATTTTTGGTCAAATAGATAACTTTTTTTGTGAATATCTTTATAGAAGCACAGCACATAACGTTATGCCAATTCCTATATGCATACTTTAAAATACAAACTTTTATAAAAACCTGCAATCTTTGCATACATTTGTAGCCTTAACAATAAACAAGAAAAATTAGTTTAAATACAAATGCTGAATATTTTAGATCCAAGTCATTGATGGGCAATGGCGGGTTCTATATTTGCAGCTTGAGATATGGCGGCACATGCTAAGCTAATGAGCTGAACTATATGAATGCTATGGCACAAGAGATAAAGCTAAATATATGAAGGCAGTCAGAGATATCCTGGTAAAAATAAGAAAGTTTCAAATATGTGTGTTAATTTGGCATTCTCTTTATGCCGTCACCATTTTCCAATATAGGTTTTTTAAATGCAACGTCGCCCTTTAAATGGATAAAGAATACTGAACAAGACAGTAAAAGCTTGCCCTTCACTGACTTACAACACTTAAACATACATTTGAAACTTTCCTACACGGCTGATTGGCATATTGATAAGCATTGATAACAGAAAACCAAACAATGGAGATATGAAACAGTGAACATTTTTATGATTTACACTTTAAGTGCACACCTAAAAAGATTATCACAAAATATCCCACATTATATATTTTTCTTATTAATCTTGTAATACAATTAAGTAGATATCTTAACAAATCTTCAAAACAAAATTTTTAATTAAATTGGTAACCATGAAATATACTTCTACCCAGCTAATAAATAGAAATGGCTGAATTCATTTTGTGAGGAAGGCGTATTAAATTACCCTTATTAATAGGAAATTAAAGGTTTACAGAGTACCAGTAATGCATTATATTTGAGCGACAATTTTTGAAATAACAATAACAAAAAATGAAGGAAAAGATGGTAAAATGGACAATGATTGAACAAAAACATCAAAATGTGCTGGTGACAATGTTCATGGGGCGGACAGGAATACAATGGCCAATCGCAGTTATTTGGACAAAATTTGACATGTGACCTCGAGTGCTTTCTTTGATTGTTAAAAAAAACAGTAACTCCAGGCTTACTCGATGATTCATTAATTTGCAAAGAAATTGTCTCAAAACAGAAGCCAGTGAATGTCAGAAGCCTTTGTCTTTCTGTTAATTAACCCTAACAGCTCTGTTTAAAAGACAGGCAAAGTGAAGACATCCCTGCGTGTGTGATTAAGGTGAACCAAACCTTGTTGTTTCTGCACGGCTCATAAAATGACTGTGTATGACACAGATGGTTTTTGGTAAAACTTCAGGTCAAAGAGATCAGTGACTATAAAGGGTAACCCTTGTGTTGAGGCAGGAAATGGGTGGGTGCACCTGGTAAGAGCCCCTAGGGTCAGACAAGTGCTAGGTCTGTGACTTTAATCTTAGAATCAGGTGATGAGATCAAGGTTAAAGCCACATTGGACCAGTCAAAGTCTATCAAAATTGAAAACAACTGTCACCCTTGCACCTTTGCAGCTTCCAATACCAGATTTCAGACAGGTGATTGGCATATAACTCTTGTCCCATCGGATGATACTTTAATTTTCTTCTACCTGCCTCAAGCATTTCACTTTATTAAACGGCATACACAAGTCTAAACCCTGACCTATTAAAAGCCTTATTGTTTCCCTGTGTAGAGTTGCCATTGCCCTTTTTCCTTATCCCAGATGAACTTGTGTGGATATGTGACAGCTACATGTCTAAAAAAACAGTACTTTCTGAATCTCTGTCCGAATCAAAATCCACTCCTTGTCATTTATCCCACCCATTCCAATCTCTGACTCCCAGACTGGTTTTCCCTCTCCATCGCCCTCACTGACTTTAATTCATAAGACACCAGTACACCCTATCCCCCAATACACACTACACATAAACCCTTGCCCTCATCTAACTATGATGATGCCATTCCACACTCCCAAAGCAATATTAGCCTGTCCCAGTTAAGCCGTTCTGCTGTCCTAGGATGCCTTGTCACCTCTCTCATGGGACCCCATCAACATGACCACAAAGTTTCTACTTAAATTAAGGTCACTGCCAAGAAGAAGCCCATAATCTCTTTCTGACCCTGTCTTGTCAAGCCTATCAGTCAAGCCAAACGAGAGATCACAGTAATAGGAAATATTTCTATACTCGTCACTCAAAATAATGTCGCCTGCGAACGGTGACAAGAACCTATAATCTGGTAATACATCACCCCTGACAGACCATTTGCATTTTATAAATACTTCCAAAACTTCTGCTTTTTTTCTTTTTTAATTCCCTATGAGATTCCTTCACTTTAAATTTGATTTAATATTTTCCAATACATGAATAACATCTATTCATGAAAGAAATCTGTTAATTACAATAAAAAAAATTCCTATAAATTTACAATCATTTACTTCGAATAAGTACTTTCCAAAGATAAGGTTTTCTTTTCTTTTATATGAAGTGCCTTCAGCTCACATTCAAACTTCCTGAAATTCTTTAGAATAAAAAAAAAATCATTACATTTTTTTTTCTAATAAATTAATCTAGGTAATATGCAACTGTTTAAAATATATTCCACAGTTGAATATATATAAGAAAATAGTTACGCTATGAAGTTAGAATTGGAATAAGGTGTATTGAATAGCAGGATACACTAAACAACTTAAAGCCATTGATCAACTCAGTGAGTGATTACCCAGTGTTGCCCTACCTAAGGGCAAATCCAATTTAACTGATTGACCGAGCTAAAGCAATTGTGTTCATTTAGGATGCCCCGGGGACGTATCACTTGGCTATAAGGAACAGTCTCCACAAGATCTGCCTGTTTTAACTGGCCTCTCCACAGACATTAGATACGAGAAATCGGGGGAAATATCAATAAAATCGACCACATCAGGCACATGCAACTTAAATTAGAGGATATTCCAGTTTTGAAGATTGAGCTCGTTTAAAAGGGAAAATAAATGCAAATTAACCCTGAACAGGTCATCCAAACTGCCTTTGTCATTACATACATGTTGATATTACATATGAAAAAAACATTTTAAAAATGTAAACATTATTTTTCTTGTATTAATACATTGTACAAAATTACCCAAATAAAAATGTACAAAAACCGCCAACAACAAAAAACACAAATCCTTGCACCAGTATTGAAAATTGACCCCAAAAACATGACCCATAAAATTACAAGGTCATGTTCATACGTAAACAACATCAACTGGAATATATGTGTATATCTGATAACCAGACAATTTCTAGTACCGGAAGTAAAGATAAAAAGCTCCAAGGAAGACATAGAAGAATATACTCTTAAAGCTAAACTCACCTAATCCAGAAAGCTTTTTGTTATGATGAGCCACTTTGACTTCCTCATAAGGCCTTAGATTGTCATCAGAGTGAAAGTCTTCCTCCTCTGATGAGCTGTATTGTTGGCTGGAGCTGGCCTGGTCCCGGCCACGACGACTGTGCCTTGCTCGAGTCTGTGGTTTGGGACGCGAGTTTCCATCCATCACGAACCAATCAGAGAGCTCCAATCGTCCTCCTTGGTTACACTAAGCCATGTGACAGAAAGCTGAAATGAAAGGCAATACAATATCTGTTTATTAATCAGTACTGGTCAGCCTAACCAAATCACTCGCTAAAATCATTACCCAATCAGCCCATCAGGGAGACTACCTCCGCAAATATCCAGCCACAAATCTCATTGAAGCGGCTTACCAGTTTGAAATATGACAACTTTTCCCAACAGTTACACCGAATCAAGATGTGGAAGCAAGAGAGAAGCCATTTAATCTCGTTCTGTGACAGATGGGTGGTGGAAATAAGAAGTCGTTTGTCATGACAAAAATAATTAGTTAAGAAATGTTGAAGCATTGATAACTCGCAGCCTCTCATCAAGAATGAACACAAGTCAGACATACTAATTATTTTTTTTATTTATTTGTTTTTTTTAAAATCACAATCTACATGCTGAAAGAAACTAATAATCGGCAGAATAAGACTAAAACATCTTGTGGATAATATATATGTTATTTTATGAGATAGTAAAACTGAAGATGCTTAAGATCAGTTAAGGATTCCATACCCTTTCCAGCAACACCAGACATGCCTGCCCAGAGAATGTCGTGCAGCAGCATTCCAACACAATAAAACAAGGTCCATGCGGAATTGGCCCAGGCTAAAGGGGAAAGATGCGGCCACTGTTACGATCTTGAACAATTAAAGACTGGCTCTAGTGACACTGAAATACCCAGTGACAATAACGCAATGAGAAAATCAATTGGCTTTTACTATGCATGGACAAGTTGAGAGGGTCGTCAAAGCAACGGTATTCAAGTCGGCATTTTTGGACGACTAGATTCCAATGTTGGACAAAAGAGTCACTGCATGGAGGGCCTGTGTCACCAGTTTTGAAAAATAGTTTTTTGATATCATCGGGGAATCCTATGACTCAACCAATACAAGCACCCTTAAATAAATGGGAGCCATTAGTTCTTAGGTCAGGCTTTGGCGGGTGACAATTTTTTTTCTTCCTTCATCCGTTTCTGTTCTTTTTTTTCAATAGGAAAATTTTCTCTAACAAATGGCAGTCAAGCCCAATAATGACAGGAGAACAAACTGCTATGATTGCATGTCATCATCGTTTCTTCAAAAATTTCACGTTATGAGAATGAAGCATAAAATATGCAAGCATTCAATGCGATTCTGCAAAATAAATCACTTTTAATGAATAATTCTTGTGTCTCTTTTTCTGCGACAGTGCAGGAGTTTGATGATGAACAATTTAACAATTCAAATTGATACTTGACTTCAATTATTCTGTGCTGCTCTTCTCAGATTAAATTCAAACAAATCGTACACTCGTGTGGAACTTGTAATAAACCATAGGTAGCAATATTCCTGTATACTCGATGTCTTGCTATTTTTAATATTATCACTGGTATGTTCTGACTCTAAAAATAAAAAGTCTGAAGTCTAGCTCTAATATCAGTTGTTTTCTAAGAATTGATAGTTTTGGCAATTCAGACTTTTAATAAGTTGGAGTTTTTCTATGCCTCTAGCATAAACACTGATCAGCAGACAGTTTTTTGTATTCAAAAATGGACAAAACAATTCTTGTGTCTGGCAGACAAGAAATGGTAGGAGTCAGCAAACTGATCAGTACTAATTGACAACAGCATTCCTCTGTTACAACCCTTAACAAGCTCTTATAGATCAGAGTTAGTCCAGTCTACAATCCGTTTCCATAGGAACTGTTATACCTGTCACTTGAAGAATGAGACTAATAAAATTAAGAGGTGGTTGCTTAACTCCATCTCGTCAATGACCACTAAAAAGGCGAGAATTAGAACAAATCAAACAAAAGCCTGGATCTTGGAGTAGACATGAACACGAAGCAGTACACTGACCCCTCAGCGGCGGTGACATTTTTACACTTGGGTCATTTCCTCCAACTTGTTAGTGGTCTTTAGAACTTGAAGCAATAATGCAAAATGATTTTTATAGATTTTGTATTACTGGATTTATCACTATGTTATGTGTATATGCGGTACTAGCACCATATTCAGTCTAACATTGTCAACAGTACTTTTATCATTGGGTCTAGCTGCATGGTAAAACAACTTAACTGGCAAAAACTGGGGCTGGAGCGAGAGGGCAGAGTTATGTTGATAATGACAAGGACATGGCCATCAACAGTAACATGGAGGAGACGCTCAGAGAGATTCCATTCCAATAGAGATAATTTTATTGTTATGAAATTCCCTGATGGGATTATCATCTTTAATGATCAATACTATTAAGACTGGGGACAGGGCAATTGAAGCTAAATTCTGTCACACAATAGTGCCATATTTTTTGTGGGAGATTATACAACTGTCATGAATGGACGTAATCTATTCCCTGGGAATTCTTGCAGATCTTGTCGCAGAAGAACTGTGATAAGACGATGGTTCAGGGGTCAAGCTTTATGGGTGGACACCAGCTGTGGACACGATGCAAATTTCCTCATTTTCAGCAAATTAATTAAACGGTTTAAACACAGCTCAAAGCAATTGACTCCCTGTAGCTTGCTTCCCTTTATGATAATCGATGGCGGATAGTTGAGTCACTGTTAGAAATAGTTTCTGCAGTTCCACCTCCATCACAGTAATGGCCTTGTAGCTGGGTAATCCAAAGGAATTTGGAGACAAGCAGACATTGAGCTCATTAACTTCTGCAAGACATTATCTGAGGAACTTTGGAAGAATTAGGAATGTTCAAACTATTATAAATCATCTGTGAAGATACTTGAAAAAACTTCCAGGTGTTGTATCTTCGTTGTCAATGCCATTAAAATTGAGTTTTCAAGAAAACAGGTTCTTGTATATTTATAGATGTAGAGAATGACTCCACTGGAAATTGAACTATGGACCTTTGGCAGGGCCAACATTACTAAAAGAAATGAAGGCATATGATAGAAATGTCTAAAATGACAAAATTGTAAAACACAGGTGCATGTATTCACTAACTGCATGTATATGAATGTTATGTAAATCAATATTCTGAAACATTGTCAGGAAATCAAGAAAGATTAAAATAAATTTCAATGAAAAAAAAAAATATAATAATAATAATTTTACTTGTTTGAAATGATATAGAAATATGCACAGATATCTTTTTTTATAACGTTATAAAGTAACAGGACATTTGAGGGAAGTTTGTTTCTTGTAAAGGAATCTGTTTCTATTCAAGTTCAGCCCGCCCAAGAGCTTTTCTTTTGTGAGTTTAGGATGTCAGAAGACAAAATGATCGCATATCCTGTCCAAAAGGAGGGATGGGAACCTTTGCTAGAAAACTGGTGACAAAAAAAAGAGAAGATTTTGTGGTTGGCAGGGTACATCAGTAATACAGAATAGACCAGTGGAAGGCTCTTTTCTCTCTACGATGACTCATTCATTGCACATTCTAAATTACTCTTCATTTCAGCATGGAATTCACCCCCTTATCTTGCTGTCTAAAAACTCGCCAATGCATTTTAAATCAGGTAAATTTTCAGCACTGCATGTTGTTAGGGCATTAAATGGCTGATAAAATGTCAATGATTGAAAAGGTAGTTTAGAGACAGTTAATCTGTGACAAAGAATGCAGCAGTCCGAAGCATCACCTAACTGTGTCTCGGTCATCAGATTATCTCTTCTCTCCCATAATTAACACTCGGTCCTAAGGCAAATTTGAATTTTTTCACACAAAGTCTACACAATTAAAACCAATTGTAGAGCTTATTTGAGTGGCGTTATCTGCAGTGTGCAGAACTAATGGTTTTTACCTTTGTCAGCAGGGACGTGTTAGTTTTATTAATGGAAAGAGTCATACATAGGACAAATCCCAAGGGAGAGAGCCTATTAAAACACCCAGGCTATATGTTCACACTGGAAAGGTATAACTGGTTTATTTCCACGTTAAACTTGGCATTGGGCTGATTCCTACATGACCCTTTTCACCACCACAGCGATGGGTAACTAATTTACATTAAAGCTTCCGTGTTGTCCAAGAATAAAACAACCGAATAAAGATGAATAGTTCGTAAAGTATTCAGGCAGAAAAGGAATTCTAGAATTGTATATGCACTAAGGTTTTTTTTTTTTGCCATCTATTAACGGTACTGTAAGAGAATCAAAGCTCTGCTCATAACATCTAGATTTAGGACCACTCACCAGACAGACAAAAACCGTTTGAAATTCAAAATACTGAACTCTTGCTATGTCATAATAGCCAGTTATTCAAACTCTGGGACCTGTAACCCAGCAACAGATCCACAAGATAAAACAGTTTTAAAGCAACTTCAGTTGACTGGAGTGAAGGGTGGTAACATGGAGATTTAATTATATGACACACATGTAGAAAGCTGGATGTTGACAGGGTAAAACCAGGCTAATAATCACAAGACCCAAAGCACGTGTTTCACATGCCTATATGTCTGGTCTCATCTCTGGAAAGATCTATCAAGAACAAGTTGCTTTATTTAGTCAATATATCTTAGTCTTGCTAGGATCTCCAGGTGTTATGGTGTTGATGGTCTGTGCCTCAGACAACCCTATAATGAAATGGTTTCTTCTTAAATCTTACCCCAACTAGCCAGGCTTGAGAATAACAGAATGGTTAAGTAAATCAGAATTGACAGTTACTAAACAAAATACTGCATCTGTTTCAGTGAGTAGAACCATATACTCAGAGGTTGAGAGGTACTACGTTTCATAGGTCATACTACTCTACGGTACTAAAGACCAGAGCCAGAGACCCGAGTTCAAATCCCGGTGGAGGCAAGCAAAGTTGTCTTTCTCTAAAATAAAAATATGTATAGTGAAGAATAACAAAAAAAAAAAAGTAAATATTCCATGGGAGATCAACACAACATACAATCTCTGAACGATATACATTCTAACAGGATAAAGTTCAATTCAACGGTCGATTTATGAGGTTTCAGTTTTGCAAAAAATCCCAGGTCTAGGTAAGCAATATTTCATACAAAACTATAGTAACTAAAGGATTTTTTTCAATTTAGCTCATATGACATAAAGGAAATGTGAAGGAAATATGAAGGACAAAATGCAAAATAGACGCCACAAAAATTGGCTTCATGTTGGGTTCCTTTAACAGCCAGCCTAAACTAATAAAATAGGTCATTAAAAATGTAGAGCGTGACCACATATCAAAGAGTGTGTCAATAAAATATTCTATTCCCTGGTCAATTGTAGAGTGATAAAACGGAGCAGGTTAAAAATGAAGTAAGGTGTTGTAATTCTCTCAACACTATTTAATCCCTAACTTGTTCATCAAGTTCTCATTTAGGGCTTCCAATTTTTCAATACTACAGCTTTATCTACTTCAATCTCATCCAGCTGCCCTTTAAACTGGTATCACCCAGGAGCTTATCTCGTCTACAGTATTCAATTAGTGCCAGTCCATTAATGGAGCCAGCCACTAACTGCTAGGTTACAAGAATTTCCAACTCTACATTTATGGATAAAAAGGTGTCACAAAAAAGAAAGTAATTTTAGTTGGAAATACCTTGCATGCAATGACAGATTTATTGCACTTTACATATCATATTATTGCACATTGACTGGTTTGTTTTCATCAGTGTTTACACCTCTACCACATATTAAAAGTGGATGAAAGAAGAAAGCTAGTGACATGAACTGGCATTTTAAATCTTATTTAAATCAATTTACATTTCGTTTCATTTTCCTTATTTCTCATTTAAAATATAAAGCACACTTCAAATGACTGGTTTGTTTTCATCAGTGTTCACATATCTACCACATAAAGCAGATGAAAGAAGAAAGCTAGTTACATGAACTGGTATTTTAAATCGGATTTAAAATACAAAGCACACTCCAAAGATAAAGACAGGTTTTTCATCTCTAACAGCCTGCAAGTTTTTGTTACACTGTAATAGAGGTTATTTCACTCACAGGAAGGATCAGCCTAATGGATGAAGCAAACCAACCTTCACAGAGGGCACTGGATAAAAACAAGGAGAGGCACTGGGCATACAACATGGTCTTACGATGGTGACTTTAGAACAGCTATTCTGTGGTACATCTTGAATCGGAGTGTCTTAGGGCAACCATAAACTGTCCAACAGACTGCCCGACAACCAGTAAAATAAGTCTAACAATACTGGTTAGGAGAACAAATATGTAGATTAACAAATTGCCTTCTAATGTATTTATCTTGAGAGGTCACACATGTTAAAAAATGTCACACACTTGAACCCTGAAGTGTACAATGTCAGACATACCAAATCAGTGCCAGTAAGTTTCAAAATAGTAAAATTAAAGCTTAACTAATTCATTCACTAGCCTCAACTTTACATTGCTTGTTTGTTTTCATTCAACTCTCTTTGAAAAACAGTTTAATGCATCAGCCTTTTACAATAAAAATGACACTGAAGTATGTAGCATTTTGAAAGTGAAGAGGACTCCAGCTAGCTACATATGTCACATGGGAAAGGTTCCCTAATTGATAGGTACTAAGCAAGGGCTTTAGGCAGAGGGGTCTCCACACTTCCTTTGGACACCCTGAATTGAACAATTGCCTCATTTGGACACCCTGTTTTAAGAAACTTTAACATGCAGGAGATAGGGATACTGTAAAACTGGACATCCAGTTACATAAAAAGTGAAGCAAAACGGCCATTTTGGACACCATACTTTTGATTTCTGGCTAAGCTCTTGATACTACAGATTTTCCTTAAATATATAAAATTAATAGAAATCCAAATTGTGAAGGTAAAAATAATATCACTTTTACTTTTTGTTTAATTTTCCTACATCCTCCCCATAACATGAAATTCTATTTTTAATTCACACAGGCCCTTCAACCAAACACTTGGAATAAGCCCTATGTGAATATACATAAAATAGGATTCAACAATTGATTGCCCCACGCTGACACAACCACAACAAGTGTACTCTGTTAGACATATAATGTTCTTCCAGTGGTAAGTAAAGCCAGCACACACCAAAGCTCAGAACATACTATCCATACACAGAGGTTACACACAATAAGCCTGCCTTACTGATTGATTGATTGTTATAATAACCAGGGAGTATTTCACTTATACGATGACAATGTAGCACACTAGTAGCGCAATCATAACATGTAAGGTATTTAGCTCTGTTGGAAATATGTTCCTTCAATGCTGGTAAAAACCAGAACATACTAACCTAAGCCAGAGACTAACAGACACTAGTAATATGGGACCTTAATCAAATTTTATCTTTAACAAGTAGAAGTTTCACTAAGACTAAAAAATTGACGAGAGATTTTAAAGTCATTAAGTTGAGAGCTGGTAAACGGATGATGTATGTTTGGAGGTTAAAAAAGCCGTGACGATAATACATGCAGAGAAAAGTGTTAGTCTGACAGTCAAACCACTCCTGGGGCATCTGGTTAAAGCGAAGCAAGGGAGAGGTTGATGGCCGACATATTTGTCATCATCGTATAACCATTCATGTTTCTACACCATAATGACCTTTATACCATGGCAGTCTGTTTGGTTTTTTGCCCTATAGGAGTCCTGGCTAATCTGTCATGTTGAATCTCTGACAAGGTTTCATCAAAGCCTCCATATGAAGATGATAGAATTGTCTATGATTTATAGCTTGTTGGCAGCTAGTGTGGAAGGCTGTGTGCTCTGTGGAACCAGGCACTAGCAGAGGGTCACAAACAACAGATCAGTCCACTACCAAGTTGCATAAACTTGTCTCCACGGCCTTTCATCTCTAGCCAGGAAAGACTGATACTTCACGGCCTGTTAACAGTAACCTAGAGTCACTAATCACTTCCTCCCCTTCGGAATTCCAAACTCTTATCCTTTAGAACTACAGTACATTCTCCAAAAAAAAGCTTCAATGAAATTAATTCTAACTCCGGAATGTCACAGAATAGATATGATCAAGTGTGTTCCTTCAAAGTAGGCCTTTCCTGCCTATATTATATTGTTTGCTAATGAATTTCAATTCACACTCTCTTGGTTTGAACATTTTTGAAAATTAGAAACATAGGGAAATTACTTGTTGACCTTCATTCCTTGTGTTATCGGTTATGTCTACATTCTTCTTCAAATGATATATCCACCCGATTCCATTACAGCATGTTGTATAGGCAGAGAATATATACTGTAAATATTTACTCTTGTGCCAGCACTGAACTTTAAGTGTTGTTTATAGTTATCTGGGTCCAACAGTGCCACAGTTAGGAAAGAAAAATTCTCAAGTTCGAAAGATACCGTCAAATAAAACCTGATCTTTGGTGAACTATGCTGTGGGCGGAGAGGGAGTTGGCAAACACTCAAGAAGGGACCAAAATATACATACACTTCATAATAAGTAACAAATGCTACAATATACCTATCTCCAATTTCCTAAGTAATAAGTTGGGTAGGATTATGTTATTGAGTACAGGATGGAAGTCAGGCATTCCTGGTGGTAGGCCATTGAGGAAAATTAGTGAGGTTCAATATACAAGCTGTAAATACACATTAACGGCAACGATATTAATTTATTTGATTTGTGCTCCAAGGTATTTTACTTATAGCATGGCTGTGTATATATGGGAACAAATGGGAACCTGAAATCATTCTATAAAGAATGTTGAAAGGCCATCTGGTAATTGTGCTCAGTTCTGATCAGCGTTAAGCACAATGTAGTACAAGTGAGGGCAGAGGTTTTCAAGGGTCAAACATGACTCTATAATAAGCTTAAGTCAGGACTGCTAACACTTCTGAAATGTACCGAACATGTACTTACTGATCGAATTTAAATTAAAACAAAGGCACTCAAAACAGTTTATCATTCAGTTATACACAGAAACAGATTGATTGATTGGTGTTTTACGCCGTGCTTAAGGGTATTTCACTTATATGACAGCGGTGTATTCCAACAATAATTGACACTAGCACAACCAAGATGTGAAGCATTTCCATAACGTTGGAAAGTTAATTTCCCTTGAGTGCTAAGTAAAGACAGCATTGCTACTCTTTAAACAAACTGCCCTTAGCCGGATGGCCCCAAAAAAGGAATGTTGGCATGTTTCAGCATGGTTTTCCATGAAAATTATAGACCAGAGCTAAAAAGCACTCACCTGGGTACTTCTACTGTAGCTTTTTGATGGATTAAGGGAGTTATTTGCATTCAGTAAAATACTCAAAAATAATTCTGTGAGAGCGCACAAAGAATTTTGGGCAAGAGTGTTTTATGTGAAAGAGAGTGATCACTCTCGTTACTTGGAAAGCCCTGTTTCGGTATCCAATATCCCCAGATACCTGTGGACCCTAGGCCAATGGCCTGCTATGCCCATTGGTAAATCCAGCCTGGGTGCTCAGCCATCAGTCAGAGGTCTGGTTCAACTGAAGTCTCCTGCACTTTACGAGAAATTGAAATTAAGATTGGTTACACAAATCTAAAAGATAATATCATTATCATTATTAAGTGTCAAGGACTAGAAATGTCTTACTTTCATTTTTGCCTCTGGTTGTATCTTTAATCTTCTGACTGTCATTAGTTTTGCTACAACACAAAACAACAAAAATAACATACAAATGCCGGTAAATCAAAAACAATTGTTTCCCTATCTGATACATACATGTATGATAGCCTGTCAGTCCAGATGGTGAAGGAAACCACCTCAGACAATACTGGCAGCAAACAAATGACACGACCTGTCTATCTGACAAACTACACTATATAATAGCCAACAGACCATCTTCATTCTGCCCCTTATTTCTGATTGATTGATTGGGGTTTTACATCGTTCTCAAGGGTATTTCACTTATATGATGACGTGCCAGCCCAATAGGTGAAGGAAACCACCCTCAACACCACTGGCAACAAACAAAGACAAGATGGGACAAATAC
>JAQQZZ010000034.1:400942-445375 GCA_030265115.1 Mopalia vespertina
GTATTCCAACAATAATTGACACTAGCACAACCAAGATGTGAAGCATTTCAATAATGTTTGAAAGTTAATTTTCCTCCCGTGCTAAATAAAGACAGCATTGACAATCTTCAAACAAACTGCCCTTAGCCAGAGAGCCACAGAAAGAGAAAACGATGCTTACAGAACCAGGGTTTGGTTATTAACAAGACATGAATTTGATCAGTTATTTAACATTGAAATGTTGGACAAATTTGATTGGTTATTGTCAGATCACTGGTCCTAATTTATATCCCTGAGAGCACATATATATATATATATCTAGAATATCAGACGATTCATCAATTTCAATTAATGGATATCCCTGTGCCAGTATGATTACTTTTTAGAAATAGAAAGAAAAATTTGTTGTGCATTTTGGGATCTTCATTGACACTGTAAAATCAATCATACTGTTTTGAGTGATTTAAATCTACAGCCTTAAGCCAGAGCATTGAACACCAATCAAACTAAAGCTACAGTCAAAAACATTGTTATAAATAAAATAGTTCAACACAGTATGCATAGTAGTTTATGTGTGCTTCATTTAAGAAATGGCCTACTTTGGCACTTGTCGTAAAAGATTAGACAAAACACCAGAGAAAAAAACCCTAAGAAGAGGTCAATACAGACTTATGACAATGTTTAAAAAGCTAACTTATAAAACTTAATTCAAAAATACATGTCATGCCATATTGTCTTTTTTACCCTGCGCAACATGCCAGTGATTGGCATGAAGAATAAGTAGCAGGGAAATAATTATGTGAAAACATAGGCCTGATTATTGGGAATATGTCACTGCCAATCTTCTCTTTCACTCCCTGGCTATTAAAAGAGAAAAATAGCAAAGTATAATCAATAGAAAATAACCAGAGCAAAGCAGGCACCTGAAACTCTACTGGTCTTTATTGACGAGTTAATACCATGAATACTAAATCAAAGTGCTCATCACTTTATTGCTGTTTAGCACATGGTAAACCTTGTCGGCTACACATATCCATTTGTTACTATGTAGTACAAAATGTCACAGCAGTAGAATAAAAAGTCAATAGCCTGCTCATGTAGGTACCATTTGGTGGATGTTTATCAGGTTAAGTTTACATCATTAAAGTCTAATTCTATTCTGTTTGAAGGTATTTTATCCTAGAGCATTTATAATATCAATAACAATGATCATCCCTAAGGGTGAAAAATTCATGTTATCAAAGAAATACAGGAGAAAAAAAAAACAACAACAACAACATATGAATATGATTTCCTAAAGTTTGATGATTCTGTTTTAGGGCAAATATTAACTGACAGAAGTCACGAAGGATTGAAATAAAACAGCTCCCTCAATAACAGCATGGGGTAAATTAGAAACAGTCCCATAAAAAGGGAATTAGCTGGAAGGATTAGAGAAAGAAAAGACAAGTGACACAAAGATCTGTAGTACAAAATGACTTTCCAGCTTGGAGACTCAAATACTAAGTCGTCTCAGCATGCAATTTCCAGAAGGGCAGAGCTAGAGTAGAAAATGACACGGTACAGCAATGGCGCTGGATTCATCACATTTATAGTCAATCATAACTGCGAGGGGACAGCATATTATTTTACCAGATCAATTTGGTTGATTATGCCTTTGTGACAGGCTTCCAGTTTCCCCGTATATCGATCTCCTCCTTTAGGGCTGCTGGCCACGGCACACCACTGCCACGCAACCACATAAAGGAAACTATAACATGGCAGCGAGGGCGGGCTAGGCTTCAAGCCAGTAGGAAAACAAGGCCTTCCTCTGGGAGAACACAGGCACGGTCCCCTTCCATAACACAACATCAATTAAGGTCACAGCATGCAATTGCTTTTTGCCAAAGGATTCTTTTCAAAGAGATCGCGGCGACTCTTCTGAAGCATTCCGTATGAAGGGCATTAACTAAGAAACAACAGCCCTGAAAGAAAGGCTCACAGAGTATGGGTATTCCAAAGAAAGGTCTTCTTTGCTGCAGACCAAGAAGAGCAGCCCAGTTGGAAAGGCAGTTATTAATGCAGGCTGAATTGAGATGGATGCAGTAAAAGATGATTACAATATCTTATTAACTGAAGAATATCACTGTGATAACCTTTCAAATAACAGCCATGTATCCACAGGGGTATCTTCACATTCTTTTTTTAACCGATGCTGTAATGGTCGAACGTTGGCTTTTTTGAACTTGAATTATGACCTAAATGAGTGTATGAATAATTGAATGACGCAATTAGTAAGTAAAGATAGATAGAATAGCCGTGCTGACAGGTAAAGAACACCTTAGACTCAGCTTCTCTTGAGACGGCCATGAATATGAGCATTGGGTTGAAGTCTTCCATAGTCATATATTATTCAAAGGGAATATCACTACTCAGTTGCATTAAGTGGTCTATAGAATAAAAAAGATATTGCAATAGAATTTTATCGTCAGAACTCTCAGAGCATACACTACAGTACAAAATAACAGATCTGCATGTATTAAAATAGCAGTATGAAACAGATCAGGGGTGTATAAATATTATTCATTGTATCCTATAAATCATAAAAATGTATAAAGATAAACTATTAAAAAATATCTTTAATATGCTATATATAAGCTGGCACTATACCAGTTTTATTAAATTGCCAGAACAATGTGCAAAATTTTTTTAAAAAGGTAATATTCAAAGATATTTTTAAATGATATATCAAGTCCAAATATATGACGTTGTATCATAGTGTAAATCATGTGACTTGTTTATGTTTAGAAAATACTGCAAAAATACATTTAATCGTTTTTGTTGTTTTGCTAATTGTTGTAAAGATGATGTTGATATTAAGGCACAGCTGGGTTTTATGAACACTGTAGTTGGATTGTTTATATCAAATTACAATGCTGGACAATAAATACCCAACCTTTGAACAAAACAATAGTTGTTGGCTGACTGTTGTTCAAAAACAATACAGGCTTGTACATAAAGTAGGTCGGATGGAAAGGCTCACTTAATACAGCACCATGAGAAAAATCTTTGTTTGATAAATTTATAACAGAGGGTGTATCTCTGAACATGTGTACACTAAAATGTAGTTGTTATCCTGTGCTTGAAGTCTTTTGCCCAGCAGTATTCTTAACATGATTTAATGGTGAATAATTCTAAAAATCCTAATTTAATCTTAATCCTTTTAATTGTCACTAACACTTAGAACATTGAATAATGATGACTTCACTCAATGACAGCCACTCTTCTAAATCTCCATTATTACTCTGGATATACACAACAACTACGACGATAAAATGCATGTAAAATTCATGATTACATTAGCTATACTCCCCATAACAATAGCGCACACTTCAGACATTTGGTCGGCTTTAAATGGCAAGATTTTCTCCCCTTTTTTGAACGGGTTTTTGTTGCGATAATCACACATCCAAATTCCTCTTATTCACAGAGGAAGGCCCTAACCTTGTCTGGTAAAGGGGTAGGGGGTTGAAATTCAAAGCCGGAGTCAAGAGAATATAACACTGCTCTCTATCAACACAAAGACACCCTCAACTCTTGTTACTGGCTGCCAGCTACAAAAAATCCTATGCAATCAATTAAGCCTTTACTGCTGTCTGTAGCAAGCATTCAGGTATAAATAGCAGCGAGTCTCTCAATAAATGTTTTCTGAAGTGGAAACGTCTGACGCCCGACATGAATTGGGAGGGAGTTAGCATTCAACTTAACTATGTTAAGTTAGGACTGCCAAGTCAAACTGACTGTTTTCAGGCAAACTAAAGTCAAAACATCAACCTTTAAGTCTTTACAAAGCTGGTCAGAGAAAATACCACTTAGAATATATGTCAGAAAAGAATTCTATGGGTGGCCAAAGTGCTCCACCAAATCAATGACTGACATTTTCACTCAACACAGTAAATCCAACAGAGATAGTTTATATTTTCTGGACAGTTTAAATTTTATACCAATACCTCCAGCATCATTCTATTATCTGAAATTAGCTTAATGAATTTTAATCATCAGAAAATGTCCCCATCAAGGTCATTAATACTAATATTTAAAGCCAACCAAGCAAAACAAATTATAAATAGTTACCACAAATTCCAGATGAAATAATGAATATTTACTAAAAACGTTTTGGTAGGCCTATACACAGATAAATTACATTAACTTTTTATGGTCAATTAAATCTAGATAATGAATGCCAAAAAGCAATTAAACTAGGTATAAATAGGAGAATATGGGAAAAGTCTTTTTAAAGTACATATTGTAATTGGATATTTAAACATAGATCCAAATGTATACTCATATAACTAACCCAAATTAAGCTCACAATGGTTAAAGAGCAGTTAATAAATGGAAGGTCTATATTACCTTAATGTCAGATTTAACTAAATCCTTTTATGAGACTTCGTCATTACATAATATTTTGTTGTATATGAAATTCAACATGACAACATCAGAGAATTTTATGTTTGTCTCATAAATAAATTATGGCCATATGCAGACAATGACAGAAATTACCAACTGCTTTAATATCTTATATAATGGTAAAGCGTTTTAAGGCTGGCAATGTATACTCACCAAGTAACATGGTAGAATGAGCGACATTAAACACAAGTTATGTACACATTTCCTCCAGCCAGACAGAACACTTCACTGACATATAAAGTGTCCAGGGAGCCTGATCAAAACAAGGGTAATGGAATAACCAGTAAAGAGCCTTCCACTTCAGCACAGGGTAATTCCATCAAATTCCACAGAAAACTTTTGCAAAGTAGTACCCTTGGTATATAGACAAAGTGAAGTTTTCCATCGTTTTCCCCGTCAGAACTTCATGGTGAAAACTTGTAGAGAGACCTGAGTCATAAACAGTGCTGATGCTTGAGTGTGACCTTTCTAAGGGAATGGAATAACCTTCCCACAGTATTGGCTGAACCGCAGGAGCTCACAGATATTTCTGCTAGCTCTACACTCCTCACAAGTCAGCTGCTACACTGATACTGGCTGGCTTGCTGCTCTCGGCTTCGCATGGCAGGGAAGGGAGCAAGGAGAGGCCTGATCAGGCAAGCGGGCAATTCCAGAGGAAACTTATCTCTCCACTGTCAGAGAGACTCCAACAACTCGGCCCTTTTCTTTAGCCAATTACATTTTCTTCCACTAGCTGTTGATTCGACAGCTTGGGTCTCAGCATTTCTGGGGCCTGTAGATGATTTGACAAATGCAAATCTCGCCTCTGACAGCAGGCTGGATGGTCTGATCAGATCAGGACTGGCCAAACAACACACACAGCATAATAAAATTTGTCTTCAGCCTTATCAGCCGAAGCCATCAATAATGTCAGTTTCCTTGGATTGGGGTCTGGTTGTCCTGGAAATCCCTCACACCAATGACAGGGGTCAGCTCTACCACCAACACACACTCTCTCACACACTTTTCATATTCCCCACTGAGAGAGAAAAAGACAACTGGTTGCTTTTGAGGTAAATTGATGTCAACCAGACTGATTACCCAAACATTCTACTCTAGTCTCTCAATAGTAATGACATTTTCAAAAATACACCAACCAGTTTGGGATCAGGCCTTGTTCTAATTCACTTTAGGGCAGAAGCGAGGGAAGCTGTTTGTTGAAACCGATAGCATTATAGCCTGGGAATCCGTTAGGTGAGGGTGTCAGTGTTAAGGGCTTGGCTCTCAGCAGGGACATAGACCATCACCCAGAAAGGGTAAGTTTACCCAGGAGTAGAAACCTGAGAAAACTGGACAAATTACCCCCAATGTCTTTAGAGGGGTCCATAGCCTACTACAGTTGATTCCACGGAGAATCCTTGGCCTCTGATCTTCTGTCAATAAATCTAGACCCTGTAAAATTATGTTAAACTCAGAAATGGTTTCTTGGATGGCTTCTCAAATGTCCCATCTCAGATAGTCATGCCATGCTTTTTATCACTGTTCCATTCTCGAGGGAGTATGGGTTACTCTGATAAAATCATATTATGGCTTCAACTTCTCACTCAACGAAGATCTGCCAAGATGATATTTACAAATTAACATGCTAATAAAAATGAACTGGATAAAAATCAAATGTCATTTTCATATCAGTAAAAGTGCCACCTGGCCATAAAATTCCACAGTTTATTGCATTGGATTAAAGTTCCAAGCTGGGATGTTGAAAAACAGTTTAAAAGAACAGTTAATAAAACACAAAGCTCATATCCTACACATAACAATGTTCCTCGCCCACGCTGTATCATTTATATGTTTATTTATAAATATATAAACTTATTTCAAATCATATTAAAAAAAGTAGCACTAACATATTGTGGTAAGAGGTTATTTATTTATAATAACCAATTCATTTAATAACACTAAAGCCCCCTCTCCAAAAAATTTTTTTTTTTCAAAATTAAAAAAGACCGCCAAAAAAGGCTGTAAGACCAGGTTAAGTGCTGAATAAATAAATAAATATAAGTTACATAGTAGTTGTAAAACTGGTCTTTCACAGTTTAATTATACAGGAGATTATAGAAACTGGGTGATACACTGTTCAACCATAAAGGCCTCAAAACATCAAGCATATTCCCTGCTAAATGTACATGACCAATGACTCAATTCAGGTGAACTATTCAAATTACATCATGTCATTGTAAAACATGAAGGAAATTAAACAAAAAGTGATCCAGATCAAAGTTAGGACAGGTTATTACCCCCGATGTTGGTGCAGTAATCTGGAAAGCTGACAGGGTGATGGGGTTTTCTAAGAGTAGCTCACTAATGCTCAGCACACTGAGCAGTTGTCTAAATGACATTACCTTAACCCAGCACATCAACACTGATTGCCCTCTTTACCCCTCTCAATGTGCCATGCAGGAATTTAAGTCTGTTCCCAGTGGTTCCATTCCCTGATTAGTTTAGCCTCTTTCAGACCATATCTATTTGATCCATTGAGCAGCTTGGCAGAATAAATAAACAAATAGACTCTGAATAAATCTATAATTACATTGCTCAGTATCTTACAACTGTCTTCATTTGGCACTGAAGAAATATTAATTTACTAACACAGCCACACACTTCACATATTATGTATGTGTTCCGAGTACACCACCTTCATATAAGTGAAATACCTGTAAGTATGACATTAAGTTTCAATAATTCAATTATTATTTACAGTGTATTTTGACTACATCAGCAGAACTATTGAAGAGAAGACGAATATACATCAGGCAATCTGAAGAATTTCTCTGGGATCAGTTATGCCTTATTTAAAGCTTTCTCGCTCATATGTGAGGAGAGATTTTTTTCTTAAAACAACATATATTAATTAAATTGACTGGCTTGTTTGATGTGGGGGTTTCTGCAGTTTAGCTCTTAAGTATAGCAATGTGAAAGGTTATATAAAAATGCTGTGTTAGAAAAATAATGTTCCTCCACGACTTTAAAACATACTGCCAGTGTAATCATTTACAATGTAAAGACAACAAGATAACCACCATTACAGGTAATAGAACAACATAGGTATAAAAAACAAACTTTTTTAATGTAAGAAATAGTTTAAACATAATGCAGACTCCAACGGACCTAGTTACAGAGTTAAAACTTTGCTAACTGTGTAATTGACCTACTTTGGTATTCGATGTAGGGATAAATCTTCAATTGAACCGTATTTCAGTATTTTTAACAAGACTAATGAGAAATTTCAAGTCTCGTTTGGCATATAAGATGTGTCAGAAAGTTTAGTATATCAAATATTATTGGACAGTACTAATTGAACCCATAATAGCCGGTTGAAAAAACTTGAAATTACACAGCTATGTGCACTCTACATACAGCTAAATTGGATGATACATACATGTCGCATCTACAACGGACCAACACTGCTGGTGACAGTGTACTGATATTACCTGTAAAACCTATGACTGGATTTGACTGATTGGTGTTTACATTATGATTAAGGTTATTTCACTTACACAACAAGAGAATATCAACGCTTTGCTTTGGAAAACTCTTCCACATTTACTGTTAAGTAAATATGTTATAACTTTGCTTCAAACATACTGCCCTAAATCATAGGGTCTAATTACTAGCTACACTTGAAAATAACAACTATGGGTATTATCTAACATGTGTTTACTCATCTCAGATTGAAGTCTAAATGGTTGCCCCTTCGTCATTTGGGCTTTATAGCCTGCCTTAGTTGAAACAAGGACGCTTTAGAGATCACAATGTCTTGAAACAATAAGTATAGATGATTGCCCCTTCAATATTTAGGTTTAGCCTGTCTTAGTTGAAACAAGGACTGTTGAGATCACAATGTCTTGAAACATGAAGTCTAAATGATTGCCCCTTCAATATTTGGGTTGCTTGCACTAGGGACTGTTCAAGATCACTATGCTGACACTGTCTATATAATAGGGCCAAAGCAGCTTGAATTCTATGTTCAAAATGTATAGCGCCAGACTCCATTTACACAGGTTACTGACAACTATTGGAAATAGTAAGGAATCAAGAAAGTACTCCAGGAGCAACTCTTGGGTGGTCTTGAGAAGTTGTTAGATCAAAATTAATGTCATGGAGGTTTTGAAACATTTTTTTTAATGGTCACAGTTATTCTTAAGTTAAACTCAAAGTTTCAATTATTGCATTGCTAACATGTTCTATTTTATTGACAAGATTAAAATCATAATTTTGTAAAGAAATATTAAGGTTAATTGGTTTGTCTACACATAGGCATTGCTGGGTATGAAGGTGAATTGAAACAATAAATGTGACTGGTGTTTTCCCAATGTTAACACATTAGAGATAAGGGTGCCCTCAGCTGTGCTATTACAAACTTTTATACACATCCAGTCTGCCTCACAATGATAAATTATCTGGAAAATACCTAGCTACAGCTGTTCCGTGTTGCCACACACAGCCCAGCATGTTTGGTCGAGTACGGAAAAAATCTCCACTACCAGTACTAATGAAATAGTGTAAGGAAAGTTTGCTTTTCGGATCTGTTGAGTTTCAGACAGACTCAAAGCGTCTTCTGATAATAAATAGGCCCTCATCTCTTTCCAAGTTCACGCTGTAGTAATTACTACCAGGTTTCTTGGACATATAAGCCTGGCCTAACCGACATCTATACCTCGTATCCCAGGAGAATGAGAAATGAGAGGCAGTGACGAGAGAAGTTTAGTCTGGTCGGTGTAGGGCTAAATTCCTCTCAAATATCTCTCCCTTTTTTCCTGCCCTCACAGTAAGATAAATCAAGTTGGTATTCAAACTATATATAAAAAAACAAGGGAACAGAAGGCACATATCTACCTTTACTTTCTTACAGGGGTCGGCCATTAGCGAGCAACAAGTCTTTTTATAGTTTGGCTGTTTACAGAGCAATTAACAACCATACAGCTAGTCAAATTCACTTACCATATTTACCAGATCTTAAGTAAACACTATATATTCTTGGTCCTGCTTTTAACACAAAAGCAACACAGTGCAAAAGAGGCATAAAAATAGCTGTTGGGTAATATAAATTGCATTTATCTGAGAGCAATTATGGATGTTTGTTTGTTTGTTTGTTTGATTGGGGTTTAACGTCATACTCAAGAGTATTTCACTCATATGATGACTGGATGTACATTTCATACTGTGCCTTGCTTTAATATGGTGGACCACCTCGTATGGTGGAAACCTCGTAAAAACCACCCCGGTGATAGCAAGAGCCATATTTTGTTGCTCACTCATATACCTGATGGTTGACAGATGGACTCCATGAGCCAACGCGCTAACCACTAAACTACGGTTGCGCGCTCCAACAATAGCAGTATAATAAATAACACAATGATGGTAAATATATTGTTCAGTTCTTCTACTAAATTCAAAACATACAGAGGTTCAGAAGTTGTGTGCCATTTCAGCAGTATATCAAATCTTATCCAGTGAAGTTGGTAACAGTTAAACCAAAAGAATATAAAGTGCTACCCAGTAATTGATCTGTACTGCAGGAAGATATATCTTCACTTTTGAATACTAATTATATGCATTAATGTATATGCATACTTTTGAGTCGTGGTTATAAGAAACAGAATGTCAGAAGACAAACTTGTAGTTTATAAGTATGATGAAAAGTGAAATTAAACAATGAAAAGCGAAATTAAAAAATGAAATAAGCATGTCAAGACCACTTTTTTCTTAACGGCAAGATGTTATAACGTTTAACTTAAAGATACTCTAAAAACAAGTGCATGCTGTATTTAACGACTATCACTCAATGTATCAAATGAAGCACATGGTTACAGAGATGCCACACAGAAACATGTCAAAGGTCAGGCCAATCTTATCACACTAATAAACAGAGAGGCTCCAGTAGAGAGAAGGTTAGTCACAACTAGGTGCAAAGATTTGCCGAAAGAAATACATTTGTTTAAACAGGATCTGGGGATAATGTGTTGTTGTTAAAGCTCTAATAGCACCCACACTACCTTCAGAGAACCTGACCACTTCTAATGACCATGGACCAGTGAGTTAAGATAAGAGAGGAAGTCACAATCTAGGCATTATTTTCATCTCCAGTTTCAAGTTAACGAGGCATGGATGGGCTGATCAGAGGACTAAGGAAGCTTCCACCACAGCCCTCCTTAAGGCACTGTTTATAAACAAACTCAGCAGGAGCACTGTGATGAGAGAGTTAAGGCCCTGACAGCTGAACAATCCCAGGATGTGGTGTGACCAAGTACCAGTTAGACCTACACCTTCACAGTGGGCCACCAGCCTGGGTTACATAACAGTACAAAGCCACTTTAACTACATGTAACAAACTCACATCCTCTATCCTGTAAGTACTAGGTTAGACAGTATATTACTGCTTTTCAAACTAATCTAGTGTGAAGAGTATAGTGACAATCTTGGGCAAGGTTACATAAGACTAATTCAGTACTTTATTAACTGTGGCTCACATTAACAAAAGTTAATTCTCAACCACACACGTATTACCAAGAGCACACATAGTAATGAACTTCATGGTTTAATGTGTGTTGATTAAGTACCCAAGGCTGGCACACATCAGAACAGAACCTAGATTACTCAACAGTATAAAGTAACCAGCCCACCATTAAGCAGGCTGCTAAGAAATACCTATGATTGATTGATTAGTGTTTTACGCCATGCATTTGCTTAAGGGTATTTCACTTATATGACGACGGTGTATTCCAAAAAACCACTAGCACAACCATAAAATGTGAAGTGTTTATATAACCTTGGAAAGTTAATCTTCCTACAGTGTTAAAGAAAGACAGGATTGATACGTTACACACAAACTGCCTTTAACCAGAGGGCCCTCATGTTGGAGATGTAAGCTTATTTCACTAATTTATATGATTAAGACATTGTATCAGCGCAAAGTTCTTGTCGCCTTTATGGAAGACACCTTGGTTGTATTCCCACCAAGTCACAGTTCACATATCCTAGACCAACACATCAATGTTTGAAACCCTTCCTATTGAGTGCAAAAGGAAAAAGACAGAACTCCTCATGTAAAGCCATACTGTTCTGTATCCATTTCATGACCTAACCATTACAAAGTGGGGTATCTACAACAAGACTAATGCCATCCATCCACACCCTCCAAAAAAACAACTTGGTTTACTATAGGGACTCACTTCTGACCCAACTCAAACTGTTATTCATTTTCACATGTTAATCTTGGTCATAAAGTGACATGGTGATAACAATAGCCCATTATTATATTCTTAAAGTTCATTTAAAGTGAGTTTAAAAGTTTAAAAGTTGAAGTACTGTGTAACGAAATTTATAAATACATTCATTTATTTAAAACTCTTTATTTTCTCTAGATGTTCGCTAAATACACAAAACAAAAGGACAGCCTTCTGGTCACTCAAGTTAGGGCCACAGCATAACCCACACTTTTGGTAGTATTCCAAAGGATCAAGCAATGGTCTTTTGGGTATGTAGTATTAACACCACATAGTTTATTACATCGACGTGACAAGGCAAGTTTAAGAATATAAAATTATTCCCAAGAAATCTAAAAGTCAGATATTACAGTCTGATCAAAAATGTTAAAAATGTGTCTATGAGACGAGTAAATGGATCAAAAATAAAATGCAGAAGGTGATAAAATCTGCAAAATAGATCAGGTTTTGCTTTTATGGTGAGAGAAGAAACATAACCTGGCTTGAGGAAATGGTCGATTTTATTCTAGTTTATGGACTTGTAGCCTAAGGGGATGCTTGCCAGCCAGTTTGTTTTATGTGGCTACTGTACAGAGCTATATAAACACACATAAACCAGATTTCAAGTCCAGTTGATCACATTAAGACCTTGGAGAGATATTCATTTCATCTTGCCAAATATCAAATGTTCTATCCAAGAAACAGGAGAGGAATCGGAAAAGCACTTACTCACAACAGACTTTCCAGAACCCAGATTATCATCTTCTCTCTATCCTTGATGGCTTAAAGATTCTTATTCTCTCTATCCTTGATGGCTTAAAGATTCATCTTTTCTCTATCATTGATGGCTTAAAGATTCATCTTCTCTCTATCCTTGATGGCTTAAAGATTCATCTTTTCTCTATCCTTGATGGCTTAAAGATTCATCTTCTCTCTATTCTTGATGGTTTAAAGATTCTTCTTCTCTCTATTCTTGATGGCTTAAAGATTCATCTTTTCTCTATCCTTGATGGCATAAAGATTCATCTTCTCTCTATCCTTGATGGCATATTCATCTTCTCTCTATCCTTGATGGTTAAAGGATTCATCTTCTCTCTATCCGTGATGGTTTAAAGATTCATCTTCTCTCTATCCGTGATGGTTTAAAGATTCATCTTCTCTCTATCCTGTGATGGCTTAAAGATTCATCTTCTTTCTATTCTCTCTACAGATGCTATGAGCTTAAATACATAACCATCTGATTGTTGATACAATACCATTCAACAAGAACTTTGCTGTGGTACATCAACTTATTCCTTCAAAATGATAAACTGCTACTCCAATAGGAGTTACACATAGATCAATATTTTACTTTATTTCAAAACTTTTAGCAAGAATGAAAAATAATATATAATTTTTATATCAACCGGAGTTGGAATCCAGGTGGAGGCCGGCAAAGTTTTCTTTCTCTACAATATATTATATACCAAGTAATGTTTGTTTACATATTAATACATTAAAGTTATATCATCTATATAAAAATGTTCAAGAGTATCATCATCTACATACAAACTCTTCAGAATATATGAATCTTTTATTGTTAACTATGACAAAGTACACTTGGAGTATGTTATACAATCAAATCCCACATATATCCTAGCCTAGCTTTAGGGAGAAGCAGAGTTGACATGGTTCAGTGGATTGATGTATTTGACTCGCTTAACTTGAAGCTCACCTGTCAAACAGAACTGCACTTCAGCTGCCAGCTTCAATCCACCTGTACTTCAAAAAGTTCAGACACTGACATAACTTAAAGAGAGAACTACTTGAAACCCATACAGCAGTCATTACACACAATACTCTCTACTGTTCAAACTACTCGAGTGCGTGTACAGTCATTGAATAAACTTGGGTGGATTTCAGACTTAGCATTTGTCTTCTGCATCTACTCCTGTCAAGTGAAGAAAGCTGACACAAGCAACATATTTCAGCTGTCCAAAGTCAAAATTTGCTTGTTAACTATTTAGTGTGGTAATTAAGACACAAAAAAAATCATCCACATTTCAGGAGATAAATACTGTCAAGACAACAAAGCAACAGCAGTTTGCATAGCATCAGGAGGTTAGGACAAGATGTAAAATGCTATGATTCTGTTCATTTGGTTGGTGTTTAAATTCAAACTCAAGGGTATTTCACTTAGGACGTCCATCTATTGCCAGTGTTAGCAGAAACTACCTAGAAACTGTCATAAAAAACACTGGACAGACTCCACATTGCACAACTGACTGATCCAAGATGCAGCCTCCCTTCACATGAGCGTTACCTTAATCATCACCACATGTTACATATAATGACATAATATAGTGAATATATTTTTTCAATATACCGGTAGATAAAGACCATTTTACCTGCCTGCAGTGAACATATAATATGATAAGGACAATGTGGTGGGATGATTTAAATTGAACAATAAACCTCCGGATATCTACAAACCATATGTGCGCACATTCTTTTCATTGTCAGAAGGTCTATGAAACAAAAATGCTGATATACATAAAAAAAAAAAAAAGCTAAGAACTGATGAATATAACACAGAGTTAACAGCTTGTTGTTTTTATACACTGCTGGTTTGAACCGGATGTGAGGTAATAAATTCTCTGGTAATGGGTCCGTAGAGTAGGAGGTTCCATAGACAACTCTATTTGTTGGTTGTCAGCAAGGTTTGGAAAATGGTACACATGAGGACATTAACCTACTATCAGCTTTAGGGCTTCTCAAACTTCTCTTCAAGGCAAAATCAGAATTCGTGTACAGCATAAATACCTTAAATTGGAATATACCTATCAAAATAAGAGAATTGGAAGCACAAGGTAAGCTATATCCAAAACAATCCATTGGAATAGGTTCTTAGAGAGTCACTCTTGGAAATAAAAAAAAGTTCAAATGATTTATTGAATGGTTAGCCTTTGACCTACACATTCAATATAATTTATCGTTTTCTTCACAGTTAGTCAGAATGCCTAAAATAACTAGTTCCAAAGAACTTTGGCAATGGTGTTTAAAATACCTTCTGCTTCAGGATCATTTCTACTCGCTACATCCCTTGGGATCTGTTCATTTGATTGGGATTTTACACTCACTATACAGTTATTTCACTTGTTACGACAGAGTCCTAGGACAATTACCATCCATGCCAATAGAAAAATGACAAGATACAATACATGCAAAGGATGCAATACACAGTGAAACAAGACAAAGTGTAAAGATACAGTGTACGACACCGTCAGCACCCTGGCAAGTCAGCTTTGTTTTGCCCCTTAGACCATTCGGATACAGGAGGCTGCCTCCAGCCACCATCTCAATTGTCTTTACGAAACATATGTGCGACAAAAGAAAAAAAAGACACCTAGTCTGTGAACAAAGCCATAAGAGTGTGGATACTACAGTTTAATGAAAACACACCCATTCATTTCAATTAGTCTAGCACAAATACGGCTTCAGGAACCACATGTTGCAATCCTGAAGACTTCCATACGAGGAGAAAGAGATGTGTTAGGTTTCGTGAACCCACATCAACAACACAAACAGATCTATCTATCAACATTTTTGTATTTAATGTTCAGTATTTCCGTAATCATTCTGGTCATTTTCCATGCTGTAATATGTCACTGTATATAATTACACATATTGGAAAGCCAACATAATCCATCTTTTTCTCTGAAAATGATAGATTACTGTTGGTTTTAAAAACATTGATAAGGTACATTCTTGGTATTCTCTGCAATATTTGTCAGTTTATGCATACATATGAAATCAATCTGCTCTTCTAGACGATAGTTCTTATCTGATCTCTCAACTACATAGACACTAAAAACGATACACAACAGGCACCTTGAAATGCCATTAATCATAGAGGTAGGGATCAAGATTAACAATGAAGCATAAAGAATCATTGGGTTATTTTTATAAGCATATCATAGGCAAGCAAGGAAAGTCATCAATCAAACTGTGACAGATGGCAATTCATCATGTGCCTTGTCCTGTCTTACAACCAAACATCTTCATTTCCTAGGCTCTGTAGAGTTGTATGTGGAGCCAATGGACATTTAATGGCACTAATTACTGTTATTCTATGTCAACTCAGCATGTTGTTCCCTTCCTAGAGAGATAGGTAAATAGTTTTGCTGTTGTCAAAGCCAGTCCTGCAGAGTGCCCCAACAGGATCCCGGTCAGTCAGTAATACCAGATGACCAGGGTCAGTGAGCAGTTCTAGCCAGAGTTGGGCCTTTTAGTTAATTCATACAGCTGGCCACAGGTTCTTGTCTTGAGGTAGATTTACATAATGACTGTGCATGAACAAGCACTGAAACTAGACCATAATCATTTAATTTGTTAAAGACATAAACACAGCCCCTGAAAGAGCTGTGATGATTTATGTGCCGTTTGTATGGACAGCTTCGAAGCAGCTGAGTATAAGGACTAACCTAAAAGCCCTGACCTATATGTATGGTTTGGCAGCAGTTCCCAAATTCCGATTCTCTCAGATTGGTATCTAATGGATGTGGCTTTGAGGCTTACTTCAGCATTGGCAGGATTGGCTTGACCATTTGAACAGCTGGAGGCAATAAAGCTCAGGCCAGGCAATCCTGCTGGACACCAGGCATGTGGGACCTGTTGGTCAGATGGGTGTTCAACACACCAACAATGCCTCGGAATGTAAAAAAATCTAGCTTCCTGCTAAGCACACCCCTGCTCATGTTATGGGTTTTCAATAAACTTGTCAGGAAAACCTCATGTGGCTACCAAAATAGCTACCTACAAATACAATGGATAACAGGGGCTTTGAGAGTTGACTGATGTCCCTAAGCAACCGGGACACCATTGGCCATTAAACTCGAACACACTGGCGCAAGAATATCAATCAGTTAATGATTTAATTTAATTTGGTTATTAATATCGTCGGTCAAAAAAAAAACTAACCATAGAAAAAACACCCAGTAATTGTCAGCAATTGTTTTCTCCACTGTTCTTTGATTCAGTGTTTTTATGGCCTTATTTTGTTTACAGTTTAACCGATTTGGTGAGCTTGACAACTCTCAAATGGCACCTAAGAAACGGCTATCACTAAAATTAAACCAATCAGTATTTAAGTATAATCCTAGACTGACTTTGATTTGGCATCACACAGTTTTTGCATGTTAAATATCATCAAGCGGCAGAGATATCAGATCTAAATAACAAATCCCATAATGATTAGTCTTGGTGGAATTCCAATCTATCACTCCTGCAATTTACAGGAAGAATGTCTTGTTAAATATATCAAACCTTCTGACAATAAGACTGGATAAAGAGGATGCTATAAATCAAGAAATAAAGCGTCTATCATTAGGAGAGTTATATCTTGTCAAATAACAGATATATGATACCATCTGGATAAGCCCCAAACAATTATTCACAATTATTCTTATCAAACATTTGACATAGACTGGGAATGGGGGTATTTTGCGAAGACAAGCAATTTTATCAACCAAACTTTAACCGAATTATCTAAATCAGACAATGGCAATTGCAAAGATGCAAGACGCTCTGGTGCCTTTATCAGACATATTTTTCATACTTAATTTGAATTCACCAATGCAGGACATAGCCATTTCCAGATAAATGTCTTTCCAACTTTATCTGGTCTTGTATGTATCGCATACTTACTTCTGAATTATAGAGAAGGTATTACTGGCCTAGGTCAATCTGTGTGGTTGATGGTGAATGGAATTTAATATAAATATTGATGAAAGACTATTTCTAAACAAGTGTTTTGTTGCGATATACAACAATAGGTATGTTTGTTTGATTGCTTAAGGTTTAATATTGTACTAAAGGCTATTTCACTTATATGGTGGCATATCGTCCACTCCTCCCTCTGCTTGCTTAAATACGGTGGAAACTATCCCTCATCAACTACTTCCTGTGCTTCTCTCATTTACGAGAGCTCGTAGATGAGGGTACATCGAAGGAGGATTAGCAGTCTGGCATGCTTACCAGTGAATCACAACTGCTATCAAATATGTTGTTGTATGTACTGTCCGAAAAGACAAAATAAAAGTGAAAAAAACACAAAGTTATCAATTGATTTCGATAGTTTTAAAAACATGGAAAAAAGTTAAATAATCAATACACTTCAAGACGTGCAGAAATGCTTCAAATCTGATCAATTAAATTCAAATAAATGTGCAGTAGCAAAAATAATGTTTCATTAATTTTTGCCCTGATCTTATTTGTTCTGATCTAACATTATTATGTAATGGGAAACAAATCACTTCTAACTGGCTTAACTCTTGGGTATCCATTGATGACCGAGTTAACAGAGATCTCCCTGAAGACTTTCTATTGAAGTGTTTTTTCTTCTACTGTTGTTCTAAAGACTCTACGACTGTCATGTACATGTGTCCACTTAATAACACAAGAATGAAGGAGCAGTGAGCAGAGATGATTGTGGGTAATTAACCAATCAAACTCTATTAAGCTGACCTTTAACCATCTCACTGGGACTACATTCAAAGCCTAGCACATAAACTTTTACCAGGCACAATACAAGTTGATCTAAACAATGAACCCGACCTGGTGTTTCCTCTGTGTGACAGCGTGGGGGAGTATTCGGCAGTCCCGCTAAATCCTGTTATTCTCTGTTAGATGGTGGTGTGGTATATCGACATACTGAATGTTTTTGCTTGATCAATAAAACAGATGGTACTAAATGAATTTATTTTCTTTAAAAAAGAGTGTACCACACACAACACCATCAAAAATTTAAATTGTTCATGACCTTATTTTACAGCCTATTTCAGCAGAAGTTATACGGACAGAATGATGATCATGCAACAAAATATAAGCAAATATTTCTGTAAGACTTAACATTTATCGAATCTTACATTATATGTTCCAAATTAAAAAACAATTCCATGCCCTGCCAAACACACTGATTTGTGTGTCTACTGAAAGCGAGTTAGAGCCAGTAAGACTGCGTGCTGTTAGCTTTCAATTGATCATAAAGAGTGAATAAGCTTAATAATTTCACGGAACTATGTACATAACTAACCTTAGACATTTAATACAATGGCGTGTCAAAGGTGATTAGTAGTGTTCATGCTGACAAGAACTCTATGTTTCCATTCCACTAGTTCTAAACAAAGCGACAAAATGTTAAGGCATAAAGAACACTCCATGCTCCAATGCCTTCTGGAAAACACTTGCCCAGAACAATAAGGAAGTTCAAATATCATTCTACAAGAAGGTCAAGCGTGAAGAAAATGATTTGTTCTGAGGAAAACAATAAAAGAGACACCAAATATAAAATAGCATTAAATTCAATGGGTGCTCTTTAAGATTAAATAATGAAAATAACACAAGATGGGATCAAAAAATAATCTGTTCTTTCACAGACATTTTTAAGGAAAATTTCTTAGAACAAAAATCAGACATTTTTGTGTGACAAGTCCCCGGAGTACTGTAAGAAGACCAACTCTGAATTAAAACAGAAACTGATCTATGAAGAAATCTTTACATGTCCATTAAAATAAGAAAGCTGAGGCTGTCACAGAACAATAGACAGTTATCGACAATTGTTAGGGGTCAGACCAGGGTTCCTGAATTTCTTCATAGGCTAGCATTTCTCATCAGAAAAACAAGATAGCATTCGGAGACAGAAGCCTGTCCATCTGGACAAGTAAAAAATGCAGCCCGCATCACAGTACTTTATGTGATTAAATTAAGCCACTTTTCTCTTAAGGATAACTGAAAAAATACAGAGTACAAAATTGGAATGTCAAGTTCCCTCGATCTAAATTAGAATGCATGTCATGAGAAATGTATAGGAGATGTGCATGGATCGTGAACCAGGCACATATATCAGGGTAACCCGAGAATGAAAGGTTTCGAGACCCGAGACAACACTAGCAATTAAACAGGGAGTCAAGTATGATAGAACTCTCCTCAACCATTCTTCATTCCTTAAACTTGGAACAATAATGAGATAAAAAATATTGAGCCATAGCTGTAATTATGACCAACAGCACAGCTATTGAAGAGAAAAACTCTCAGAGGGGTGTTGCGTCTACCATTAAACACTGACAAAAGATGTAAGAGGGAAGTGATCAGATTTCGGCCTGTAAAGCAGGGTGGGTAATCAACGGGCCCACTGGTTGACTCTAACGATAGTGCTACGGCAGGGAAAACACGGCTCAGATTGATCACTCAGCCACAGCTTTCAGGGGGAAGCCTCTGACATCAGTCTCCCAATCTAATTAAACTGCCACCCAGCTCTGCAATATTAACATGGCGCAGAAAAGCGAGACAGACTGCTAGGGTTAATCATGAGCGCCGCTACTGATTATAAAGGGTGATAATATTGATGACCCTATAGCCAGCACGATCTACCTTCTCCCAACTTGGACATATCATATTGTCCCAGCCACCAATTACAGCCCATGCTTTGATCCCCAAATCAAGTGCTTCAACTCAAGTGGAAAATCTGATGAGACACTTTTGATGAACTTCATTCAATGGTGTATTAATATTATTGCACCATAAGGAATGACAAGATTTTAAACTTTTGAATTACAGAAGACATTATTTAAAACACTTACCTGAGAAATATTTCGTCATATGAAAAACTCCTCCACAAGCAGAATACAGTATTTACTCTGAAAGTGGAATAAAATAGTAAGTCAGAAATGTGAATACAAATCATTTCAGATAAATTTCTAATTAACTCAGTAGTCCAAGTAATTTGCAAAATACACAGCCACAGATGGTGTCCATTTGCAAAATGACATTGCCACTTTTATATGGCAAGGTATGGGAGCCTTCCTATACTTGAACATTGCGGGTTATCAGTTTTCAGTAAGATACAGCTTTAAAATTATTACTTTTGCAGAAAATATTATTGCTTGCTATTGGATAAAATTTCATCTGTTCATTCGCAATATTGTGTTTATTGCCCATGATAAAATTGTGTATTTGCTCACCCTTGCTGTAAAGCGACAGCATTACTTCACAAGAGACATCATTCTGTTGTGTTAACGTCATAACTCCCACTTCCCCTAATAACAAGTGATACACTGTAACCAGAGTATCTGACCCATCAATACACTAGATACTGGATATCTCAACCAAAATTTGGTACACTTTCTATCTATTTATGACCAGTTCCTCTGGTCCATAACCTTTTTACTTATCTCAAGTAACATAATATGTAATCTGCCAACCAAATGAAACATGCATCTTTGAGGAGTTCCGGGTGAAAGAAGAATCAATTTTCAAATAAAAAGAATAGTCAGTTGACATACCCTAAATTGCCTACAATTTCGTCCCTAAAATAATGACTTTGGAAGTTATTTAAAGGACTTCTGTAATTTGTTTGTTTAGATGCTATAAAACTATAAAATAAGTAACTATTATTTATAAACGAACAGTAAGGTGATTTACAGTAATCAACGAGAAACAAACCAAGGGGTTGAAAAATGGAAAAATCAATTATTTTAAGAATTAAAAAGTTGTATTACGAGGATTATAAAATCGAATGTTTAAAAGCATTCAAAAACATTGAAGTCTACTCTATTTCAGGACTTGAAATAATGTACAATTTCAACCCAATTTAATCATTTGAAAATGGAGTGAAAAGGGAAAGGATGAAGACTTTTCAGAAGAACAAAATATAAAACAAGCTTGTTGTAATACTCCTACCCTCTAGCTAAATGTAAACATTTGACATTCATCCATACCTGTTATTGTAATATAAATTTTCATCTATTTTTGCTACAGATTAACCACTGTATCAACAAAAGTTTTAGTACAGACCTCCCCTGGGTTATCTAGATTAACAGCTTTTGTTTCCTTCATTAGGATGGAATTTTATTAGTCTCTGGGGTTCAGGGGAATAAAAACTTTATTAGAAAATAAACTACCTGTGCTTGGAATTTATTGCTGGAAATTAATGGAGTTGACCACCTAAACAATACTGTTGGGCATGACTGTAAATAAATTATACCAATTACTTGTGAATGGTTGACCTATTGACATCTAAACCTTGCTGCAGCATATCAAGAAGGTGTTTAGTATGATACAGTGTTGTACTGTGGATAGAGATAAGATTCAGTCAACCACACCCCCTTCCCTGTTGACCAGATCGTGACCGGATACAGGAAAAGTGCTGCGATAGACAGAATCTTGTCTCAACTCTAGTTTTATACTTGTGTGGTTTAAAGTGAGGAAATATCCCTGGACTACATGTTATGTAGATAGACGCTCTGTCTTATATCAGACAAATAATGAGATAAACTATGCTGACAGGCCTGCTAAAGAAACAACCAACCAGACAAAGAAATTGTGCTGCCAAATTAATGAATACAGATCATGTCTGGATGCACGCACAGAACAAATGACTAAGTACAGTTCTTTATTTATAAAGAACAATTGTAAGTCTTGGTGAATAAAAAATCCATATTATTAAAGGAGATGGTCCAAATATGGTCATAAATTCAAGATTGATGAAATTTAATAACAGAATAAGAGCACAGACGGGATATAAACACTGTATTTTTTTAGATGACATATATATCTTAAAATGTTGGCATGTCAAAAATAGCAGTGGACTTAGATTTAATTGTTATGAGCAGAAACAAATTTTTTGGGCAAAATTACCACAACCAATAGTATTTTTCATTTGAATTCCCTTAAATGAAATAAGAAGAATTCCACTTAATCCCCCCCATTCCCAAGACACAGAAAAGACATGTGAATTAAGACGATGTCATTATGGAGTGATTCTCCTATTTGAAATGAAAAACCACTTTTGTAAATGAGCAAGAGAAACAAACTAACAAAGGGAAGTGAGCTGATGTAAAGCCGCAGACAATGGCCACAATTGCTGACAGATGTTCCTTACTTCTAGCCTCCAGTTATTGAATTATAGAGGAGCTAATAACATAAAACAGTCATAATTTGTGTCGTTACTTGTCAAGCATTGTTGTGGGTTTTCGTGGGGAAGATAGTGGTGGGCCTCATGATTCAGTCATTTATGAGCTGTAAGACCACAGCTTACTCCAGCATCTCGACACTGTGTTAATTTGTAGTCCATTGACTATGGTGCCGTCCATGACTGAAGCACAGATATTCAAGTGCACAAGAAACATTAATATAACAATAAAATCCTGGCGATGATTACCGACTTTGTTAAAAATTTACAAGGTAATAACACCTGTGAATAGGTCTTGTAATGCTGTAATAAATAGTACCTAATGCCAGACCCCCCAGGCCCAGGTATAGTTGTACGACGGATTACAATGGGTAATTTCAAAGATCATACGAACATGTATAGCATCATTTAACAATTTATTCATCGCTACACATGGAATTTATTCCTCTTAGAAATGTTACAAGACTTGTAAGCTTTTTATCTAGCAATGGGAATGGCTGTTTGAAAAGATACTATTAGAAACAACAACACTCACTGAGAAACTATCAGCCACAAAATAATTCAGTTTAAGTTGTTTTCCCTCTTTCGCAATAGTATACTGCAACTTAAGAGTTGGAACACGTGTACTTGCGAACAACCTTTTAAAACTGTAAGACAAGGCAAATTATACCAGAAAAGCGACCCCCAAAAAGGCACCAAGTTTATTCATGTGTTCAAACTGTCTTGTCTCAGTTTACATTATTTACTAATAGGCTGCAGACCTGGGGCGTTTTTTTGCTGAAGTCGTTCGGTTGTGCAACAGAGTTTGTTATGATTTCTCCTTGAATTTCACATGACTTCTATCCGCACCAGAGAAGGAATGTTTGAGAAGATGGCCTCCTGACTAAGTTAACGAGCTGTAAACAAACAAGTTTTAGGTTCATGGCTCACAATTTGACTGCAGATCTTTTTTATGTAAGCCATGTGTTGTAAAACAGAGTTGAATTGTGCCAGCCAACAACAAGGGAACAGTGTGCTATAGAAAACAAGACATACATGTACCGCCAAGGACTAACTAGCTAGTTGAATTCAACATTGATTTTAAATGTGAAATGTAGACAACATATGGATGTTTTGGAGTTACTCTAGTGTTTTTAAACAAACAAGTTCCAGGATGAATTGAGGTTTATTTCATTGTCTTGCCTTGGCATTGGGGTCCACTGGTGAGCTATAAAGCACACTGAAATAGTAAGTAGATAGCCAAGATCGAGCCAGAAAACTGTTTTTTATGAGATGGTTTCACCTCTGTAGCATGAAGACAAATAAACTGAGAAGAGTAATTGTATACCACCACCAAGCTACCAAAAGAGAACACTTCACACCCGAACACGCCTGTAACGTCTACACCCTTCATCTACATCACCTATCACCATGGTTACCAAGCTCTTTGCCCTTCTTTCTCAAAGAACGTGACCTAAGATGCCCTGGCCGGGCTAGGTAAAGAGAAGTAATAGTTTTATCTGGGTATTGTCAAAATGCCACGCCTTACTCAGAGAAAACAAATCTGGTGTAATAGTCACAGCTGTTAAGTCTATCAACATTGAAAACAAAAATCCAAAAACACATGATTGTATTAAAGAAATTACCCAGATTCTAATGGGTCAGTTACAGAGACTCACTGTTTTTGTGGTGTTAAAATAGGATGTATATGGTGTCTACAGCTGCCGCATATTAACATTTGAATATTAACAATATGGGAGAATAACTTTTCACACCTTTTTTTTGTTGTTGAAAAATATATTGAACAAATCCTGTTAAATGAAAGTTTGATAATGCAGATATCCTGTGGTAAACATTTATTATTATTAGTATCGACAGCAATTAACCTGGGCTGGGTTGTTCAATAGATAAACCAGATTATGTAACCTCATATAGAAGCTGCTCACTCAGGAAGGGCTTTCTATTTTTTATGGATACATAACATTGTAATTAGTCATATGATAATATTGTCCATTTCCTATTCTGGTTTAACTTATACAGTGATAAATTGAGATGAAAACTTATAAAATAACCCTGCTATAGTGATGTTTTTGTCTCCTCAAATACCCCAGGTGCACTGGGCAACTCAATCTCATCCACTACAGCGATTGATAGATTGATGTTTAACGTAGTGCTCAAGGGTATTTCACCAATATGCAGTGGTGTATCTAACAGTTATTGTTACACTAACACAATTACAAAATATAAATTGTTTTGTTCTGTTGGGAAATAAATGTTCCTCCAGTGCTAAATAAACAGTATGTCTATATTTGATTAGACAACCCTCAGCCAGTGGTAGGCACTACACTGAAGGACGATCTGTAGTCCAACACGTTAACTATTAAACCACAGCCACACTTGTTATAACACATTAAACTAGATACAATCAAATTATGATACTCAATCCTGAATAGTATTGATCACAAGAATACAATCCAAAGCTTAACAAAAAAATAACATGACAAGTATCAACCACACAGCAAGGAAATGATACAATTGAAGCTGAATTCAGTATGCTAAAAACTGCCCGAGAAGTGACCTAATTGTTGTGGAACCCATTCTCCTACTAAAAGCACCAATCTCTCAAAAAAATAGCTTTACAACATAGGTTAATAATATGGCTACGAGATAATTCATATCAAGTGAACCCGAACGCCGCTTGAGAAAAACAATCCAACCATAGCTGTACCCAATCCCACATTTCATATCGAGATGATATATGCGTAGACACAGCCCAAGCAATTATGTCTTCCTATAGAAGTAGGGGCTGAATGTTTACTGAGCTTACATAAAAAGTTTACCGATAAGATATCATTGATGTTCCATTCACCAGCTGCTACCTGTTTCTAGAGACAGGTAAACACTTTGGCCGGATAATCCCTACACTTATTGAACACATATTGATGAATTGTAAGAGATATCACTTCTACTACTGGAAGTCAGACATTGCTACAGGAGTGTGTTCAAACCGTACAGGAGGTGGCCATTGTTGACATTGTATGACCACAGGAAAAACCTACATGATGAAATCTGGAAACCGTTTAAACATTTCGGTCTAAGCCTTAAAGACAAACATTGAGCAGACTACACTGTATATCACAATCCAACTTTTGGATATCATAATACTCTTACATGTACATTCAGAACTGAGCGTTTTTTGTCCGACTTGCTTTTAGTTTTATCCGAGTTGAACATCCCCTGGATTATTTGATTAGAATTACTTTCGTTCTGCCCCATTTTGCAATTATTAGCAAGGCCACTAACGGATTTAGAGACACAATCCATTGCATTAAAAACATATTTTTTATGATTTACCTGATTTATGTAGGACATCACATGCCAGCAACGGCCCAGACAACCTTTCTACACAATTACAGGACTGATTTACTCGATTGGTAAAACACACAGGTTTCTACAGTTCAGCTCTGTACACTTTAAAAAACTGACACTCACCTAGATATAAATGTAGCTAAAATCAGTTTCTCTAGATTTGGTTAAGCAAAACATTTCTCCCATACCCAGAACAGCTACGTTGATGGATGCTTGGGCATTTAAGCAAAACTTTAGTATCCCTTTCCTTTTATCCTGGAACTATGTTTAGGCAAAATGTGCAGAGATTCTAGTATCCCTTCAAATGCCTTCACAGTGTGGTTGCCACGAACCAACTTCATACATGCACAACAACGGTTGTTCAGGTTTGTTGTTGAGTATAGACATTTTAGAGGATAAAGAATTGTTGGTCAATCAATGTTTACTTTCCAGGGACCATGATCTGAGGGATTATCCAAGACCCCTGCCCTCTTTTGTCGGGGAACCCTTTATGGGGCACCCGCAGCTCTCAAAACTCTTTCAACAGGTGAAAAGATTCAATTTCAGCATGCACAATTTGGTTATCTACAAAGCCAATTGTCACGGATACAATATAATAGGTTCTTAGGGAAGTACTATAAGACTGGTGGGTAACCCTGGGGCTATGTGAAGAGGGGTAAATAAAGAACACCTTTGTACTCCAGTTAGACAGGTGTTTGTAAAAGGCTTTAAAGAAAGTGTGCCCAAAGAAGTAAAAGCACTAACCTATTCTAGAAAGCCTGAAGTAAATGTATTCATTGGTGGACAGGTATTGTACAGTAGTCACTTTCGTAAGCATACCTTCCACACCTAATACTTTAGTTTGTAACTGACATCTGTCAAAACCCATTCTACTTTGATTTTACTCTTCACCTTTGAAGTGAAAATGAAACATCAATATAAATGTTTCCAGATCCACTTACTAAACAAAATCATTTCAAAAAGCAGATTAATTTGCTAATACAGTTTACACAGTTTGTCACAAATAATATGTTGCAAGTACATATAGTTCTTGCGCATTTAAGACCTAAACGGGTATATGCAAGATAAATAAATTAGGACAAGTTATTTTTTAGCCATTAAGTACACTCTGAAGTGTTCATTATGCAAATCTAGCTATAAAGTAAAACGTTTATTGTTAAATTGTAAACAGAGTTCAGACATGCCACAAATTACTTGTGAACTACTGCCTGCCTATGTTGGACTTTCCACAAAAGAAAAGAGAAAGCCACCTTCCACAAATACCATAATATGTTGTTTTAATTTTTTCCATAAGCACATAGCAATGCTAAGGCTAGTTGAAAAACGTGGGAATGGCGTGTATATTTAGTCAGCTGTTCATTAGGCCTGTATTTTACATAGGCAACAATGGTGCATGTTGGGCTATACTGTTGGTTGATCTTCTCTGGAGACTGCTCATTAACGTGATTGGCTTTACCATCACCAATGTTATTCCCAATCAATTAGGAGACAGCGGAATTCCTTGCGGAGTGCCAATATTCTGGGTAACATACATGTGAACGTGTGAAGGGAAATAGGTCCGTAACGTCCCAATCACACCCTCCATAGAACAGCGCTATTAATTACACCTAGTTACCAAACAAATGGTATAATAAAAGCAAACATCCATCAAAACTCTTTCAACACTATGTCAATATAGGTTTATCTGTATCTAGAGGGGACTTCATTTAATTCTCTGCCACTTTTACATCAGACGCCAATAAACTTCTTCCCTACTTAACTAATGGATATTAGGAGAAACTTGTCAAATTCAAGCACTAAAAATAATTTAAAAAATTTAAAGATGTTTATTTTATTTTTTTATTTATTCCAATTAATATACATCTTAACATAAAAAAAATCATTTCATATTAATATTTATTATTACATAGTTCCAGTAAATTCAACCATTTTGATTAAGGTTATTGATTAAGTAATTTTAGTCTCTACTCTACCTTAGTGGAAGTAGCTGTTAGTCCAAGCACTTGATGAAGACATCACCTCGAGGTATTCGGAGATAAATACAAACTGCCCCCAAAATACAATAGAGTATCTCTTTTATACCTCCAAAGGGCGTTTGTTCTTTGTTATTCCACAGATATTTCTACTTGACTGATGGTCTAATGTTTCATGGTAGATTATTTTGGGGAATAAAAGAGGCAGACAGTACCATTCTACTATTTTAACACCTGCTTGAACAAAAACTACCACAGGGCATAAAACTGCTAACCCTGGACATGTGGGGCTGGTCGCTAGAATGATCTGATATTAACAGACTTAACAAACTGAAAAGCTTTTGATCGGTTGATTTACTCCAGTAAAAGGATTTGTCTAGGTTATCTTTAGAATTAGCCACCCCATGGTCTGATAACTCTGCTTTAATGTGATGGATGGTACCTAGTTACAATACTGAGAGCCATTCTCTACAGCTACTGCCTCAGTAGGCAAAAAAGCAAATTGACCACCATGGCAGTGACAATGTCAAATATTCATGAAATGTCAGGCAAAGTATAGCTTTATAGAAAGGTAAAAACAATTTCATTTATAATACAAATTTGTTAAATGAACTACTCGATAATTGACAATTTACCTTTTCACCAATAGTGCAAAATAAAAGATAAAAATAAAAGATCCCTTTAAGTTTAAAGTGTACTGTACATGTTGATTGGATTTGTTTGATTGATTGGGGTTTAACGTCGTACTCAAGGGTGTTTCACTTATATGACGGAATGTTGATTGGAAAAAATATATATACATGTAGTAAATATTTATTACCCAATTTCCTTTGTATCAATTTGTGTAACTATTTTCTTGGATTGGAATACAGTTATGTAGTAAATATTTATTGCACAATTTCCATTGTATCAGATTTGTCACAAACTGTGTAAGTATTTTTCTTGGCAAATAAAAAAACCGCTGAATATCTGAATAGAAATGCAGTTTTTTAGATTCATAGGTTTGAAGGAACAAAGTTTATTTGAAATTGAAAAGGGAAAATAGATCACACTGTCAGAAAAATAAATATGAAAATTTTGACTGATTCTTCTTTTGACAGACATTAATGGATAGCCGGGTAAATTGTCTAGCATTAAGGTTATGTCCCTTCAATATGGTCAGCTGTGCTAATCAAAAGCATAAACCTTATTATTTACAGCTCCTTGCCTTCTCAGTTTTGGTGAGCATTTGGCAATCTTTCTTTTATTATCTTTCTCAGTGATCCTGAAGGAGGAAATTACTCAGCCACTAAGTCAAGCATCAAATTCAACAAAACCCTTGGCAAAACTGATGATTTTAATCTGCATGAAATTTGAAAAGCTGTGTTTGGCGAGAACAAAGCTAGGGTGATGAGCTTTGTCTCCTACCCAGGCACTCACTGTCAAATCCTCACCCACTCAACCAGGTATTTTCCCAACAATACTAAAACACTTTCCTCCCCCATCAAAATATTGACAATGTTTCCGCGCCAATGCCTTAACTGTCGTCTAGCAAACGAAGATGACTCAGGGCAAGGGATGATTCCGACTGTGGTTTTTCATTTTCAAGTCCATTAAAATCTGAGAAACTCCAGAGTGAAGAATGGCACTTGTATTAGGGTATTGGGGAAGGGGGTATTCCTCTCCAACCATTCTGTGGTTTGGTTCTGGTGTTCTCTCTGATTGCTGCCCAGGAATCAGTGTCCTGATTTAACAGGATTTCTCCAGCTTTAGACTTGTCTGGCGGAGACTGGAAGACCTCCCTTGATCTCTCCCAATACTCGCACAGTACGGGACATCCTGGTGACATCTCCCAAAACCTTATTGTACACAGAGGTCGCCTACATGTCTCTCTGCCCAGTTATGTCTTAGAGAAGTTTCTGTGGAGGATCAATAAATTCCTGTGAGGATGTCACTGATTATATTATAGGATGCTTCACCTATATCCAGCTTCAGACACAAACATCAGGATCTTATTAATATCATCTCCTTTTTTTTCTTTCTGGCAATTCTCTATTTCTTCAGCTGGTTGTTTCTCCCCTTAGCTGGTATTTTCTTCTCAGACAGATGGACAACAGACCTTACATGTTAAATACACAGACATGCCACCTTACATTAATTGACAAAACTTCTAAACTTTTTTGTCTACAATTCCTGCTATTGTATTCCTGCAAACACATCTTTAATTGGCATGAGGCACAACTACATATAACCATTAGAAATTTCAAATAAAAAAAATACTAATTTTCAAAGAGAAAACTAAAGTTACCAAAAGCATTAAGCGTCTTTTTAGCTTACGTCTGTACTATAATTTAGGAATAAGTATTTACTGAGTAATCTTTGCTTGAAAAAAAAACTAATAATAAAGGGATATGGTTTTGAATACATAAAAACCAGATTTAACATTCATACATTTATTGAATAAATGGCTTGCTATATTGAATGAAAAATAAAAAAATATATATATTTTAAAAAAATTAATCATGCTAGCAGTGATGCCAATTAATTTATTAAAAAAAGCATGTCAAATATATCTATATACATATGTATATATTCAATCACAAAGCAACAGTGCTTTTTTTTAAGATCTATCTATACCAGCGTAGAACTTCTTATGACTATCTATAAATACCTATGGTGGAAGCAACCAAATTTTTCTCTCTTCATTTATTCAAAATACATATGTACACACATATTTTTTGATGTACCAGTAGAATCAATATGTTTCAACAGTTTCAATATGATAAAGCTTTATGGAAATTCATGAAAATAGAGGATTTCTCTTGCTAAAAATTGTATAGCGAGATTGAGCACTGACCAATGCAGAAATTAATTGTGTATGGAAATGCATTAACTGTAATATGTTTATATATTCACCAAATTCAAAACACCAAAAAGCTGTGTGGAAATGGAATAAACAGTGTATTTGAAGGATGAGAGATGAATGAAACATATGGATATGAAGCAATCTGGTTTGAGAAATATCAGAGAGATGGGGATCTTGGTTTGTTTGTTGATCCTCTTGAGGACTGTTTGATATCTTGGCAGGCCAGCTACTCATCCAGGAACTACACTCCTCAGGCCAGCCAGAACCATACAGCAAAAGCTGGCCAAATATTTGCCCACCTCTTGACCCAAGCGGGCTGCCCACCATAATTGGTTGTCTCTTAATTCACTAATGTTGTAGGAAAGTATTAAGAACATGGCAAGTCTGACACATACAGTAGTGTTATGTCAACAAGCAAGTCCAGGAGAGAAAAAAAATTAACAGCACAGTGGAGTTTTTAATCCAAAACCTTTCACCGACTAACTTCAGTCTTTAGCCAAGTACCAATGTGAAAGGAAAAACCTGATATATGCCTTTAAAGAGTGTCATGTGCCAAGTTTGCTAAAGAAACCTTCCACTCAGAAACTAGAACCTGGACAAGAAACTGTTGTTCAGCTGTGTACCATATCCTCTTTAGATGTCTGTAGACCATGTGTGAAGCATACACAGTTTCTACCAATTCTTAGTTATATAACAGGTCATATTATGAAAGACTAGAGTGACATTACTGATGACTTTCCTTTATATCCTAACTGTACAAGATTATTGTTCACCATTGATTTTTTTTGTATTGCTGTTTAATACCTAAGGGTATTTCACTTATATAATGGTGGATGTTCACCACTGAAATTAAAATGTTAACATATAGTTACATGTAGACAAAGTATAAATTGAAAATCATATTTGAATAAAATACGGTAAAATTAGGTGTAAATCTAGACTATTTAAAAAAATAATTGGTAAATTATAGCTCCTACACATTCATTATTCGTATTTTCATTGTGGAGAAAGAAAATTGGATATGTATATATATTATTTTATTTCAGACTACAGAGTCTAGATAATAGTAAACAGAAAAGAATTTGGAAATCAGAAAAGCTTTGCTTCTTTATATGTCAACTTTTAAATGTTGTGCCAAAAAGTTGGCAGATTTTGAGGGCAAATTTTTGCTTTTACAATTTATTAAGCAAATTAGCTACAACAATGTTATACATTTTCACAGTTAGAAAACCTATTAGAAATTTTTGTTCAGTTGAACAGTCTTTAATTTATAATGGACTTGAAACACTCTAAAAGTATTTTCACTCGAGAAACATATGTAGCTATTATCAGTTTTATAATATGACTACCTGTGGGTGTTATAAATGGTTTAACACATGCTATCAAGGCCATAAGTGATAACAATTTCAAATGATTAATTTTAATCATTAAACACCAATAATTAAGTTAAACTCAATTGACTTTTAATAGCTTAGGATGTGTAGGCTGTGGATGATGAACTTTAGAGCAATACAAACATGCTACCAAGAGAGTACAGAGAGCTACAATACTGCAAGTTTCAAAGATTAAATAGGACCATGAGCACCTGTAATTAGATAAAGCACAGGTGCTGTTCACAGTGTTTAACACGCATATGGTACTTTAACATACCTTTGTGTGTGATAAAAGTTGGAAAACCACCAACATGGCAAAAATAGATTTTGATTTCAGTGATTATATCGGCGAGAAGTGTTCCAAAACAGCTTTTCATATTTTCAAGTGTGATAAAAGTTGAAAGACAATTACAAATTTTATGTTTCAAGATTAAATTAGATTAAACTATTGTTCACATGTAATAGCGCTAGACACATCTTCCTGAAAGCTTTGTAGCACAATGACCACATAAGGTGACATACCGGTGAGTGTCATAAACTGTGGAAACCCACTTACATGGCATAAAGAGAAGCTTAATAGATATGAAGAGTAATACTATATTGTACGTTATAACATTATAAGTTAGAATGGTTGGCACCTGCAAAGGTTTAACACTCTTTGTTATTAATAGTTTTATAATGTGTATGCCCATGGACGGAAAACAGAATCACCCCTTATATAACAAAAAGAGATTATAGTTTAGGTTAGAGAATAGGTTTAACACAGTGCTGAAGTTAATTTCTATTAGTTGCCAATAGATTGTCCATGTCTCACTGTCTTTCTTAAATATGGTGGAAAACCATGTGGAAACCATGTGTATACCTAGGCCTTATTTTTTAACGAGAACGGTCATTCAGGTTCATGAAGGTTATGCAAACGAAAATTCATGCGGACGGTCACCATTGAACGCAAATTACATGTAAGACCACATGTACACATACATGATGTCTACAGTGTATGTACTACACAAGCTGCATGCTAGCTACAAAAAGATACTCATATGCAGTCAGAAATATTTGTTCTGTTAAACTGACCATAATCTAAGTGTATTTAATTATGAATCATTTTTTGTTTCACTTATGACGTAAATTTGAGGAAAAAAAACCAAATTGTTTTACTTACTAAAAGTGAAACCGAGATCGATAAAAAGCCCTAAGTATTTTATTTCGCGCTGTTTATCGATCTCGGTTTCACTTTTAGTTAGTAAATCAATTTGGGGTTTTTTCCTCAAATATACGTCATAAGTGAAACAAAAAATTAGCTGTGACCTAGTTGGCTGGCTCCAGTTCTACAGCCAATCAAAAGCACTGTTAGGCTCTATGGTCTTCTTTAGTTATATCTCAGCTCATGTTGTTGAAAGCATTGACAGTTCACAATACTCACTTTGCCGTACTTACATGTATATATGGTGGAAAGTGGCAGAAAAACCTCCCACACGATTGCCAGAGGCATCTTATGACTCCCATATATACATTAAGGTTTGCAACGGGATTCTACCCTGTGAGTGGCACACCGAAGTTTGGGATTTGTTTAGAAATCCACCACAATGCAATTCACAAATTCCTGTTAATGTTTAACAGATAACCATACTCTAAAATTATCCAGCAGTTTGACACTGAGCATCCCAGATCAGGTCATGTGCATGCCAATGATAGCTATACGATCGTTGTTTATAACAAATATCTGGACACAAATGCTATGTAACAACAGTAACAATATGCAAAAGTTTACATTTAAAGCATTCGATAATAGCACAGAAAAAATTGATGTATGATTAAAGCATTTTATATTAAATATTGCTTTATATTGACTATTTAAATTCAAAAGATTCAATTGTATGCGATATCATACCACTCGTGACATACTTTTATCATTAGCATATTGATGAATTGGTCGACTAAAGTTAAAATCATTTTGGCTGGTTGTACAGGATGGTCATCAACTGTATGATATATTGGAGGTATATACAATTATGAAAATAAGCAGATATCGACGTTGGCATGAGAGAAGCAATGGTCATGACCCTTCTCTAACAGAATAGTATCCATCATGGGGCTAGTGGTTGTCAACTAGGATCAGTCCCAAAGAGGTTTGTGTATCAGGCAGATTAACACAAACTCCAACCCTTTAGCTTATTAGCTCTGTACACTACACAATCACATTCTACCACTAGCCACAATTCACAGTTACACAGGTCTCCCATAAAAACAGCCCTCCACAAATACTGAATGCTAAGTGCTTTCCAAATTCAATCAGACCTTACAGAGGCTGGAATCAGTTTGGGTTAAGAGATAGGTGAAACAGGATACCCCCCTTTCGGTATTGATCAAGTTTACATGGTCTTAATGAATAAATAACTGAAAGGGAAAAGAAAAGTCCATTCGCCAATATAGCTGGCTCGCCTGTCTAACGCAATACTTGAGGAATTACTTTCATCTCGTACACGGATATACCGCCATTAAGTTGACTTGTTTTAGTGTTATTGGTAAAAAGGTACCCACCATATCGCCCAATACTTTCTATTAAAGTGTCACAGTTAGTATTAATTTACAGGTCTAAGGCAAGCACTTAATTATACACAGCACTATTCCCCTTAATTTAAGTAATGCGTGATCAGGTTTTACAGTTTTATACATCCAGATTGGGATAAACAAATGACCTTTCTTATCTTCCCCCAATCAGCCCATACCCAGCCATAGAGTGAGTAAAACTAAATGAGTTAACATGGCAACTGATGTACAGAAAATCTTTTTGTTTTTACAATGTTATGATTAAACAGAAAGCTCTTTACATAAGGACCTTATTCCCAACAAAGGTTTGAAAAATTTGAAACACCAAAAAATTGCAATGGTAGATCCATCGTAGAACTTAAGTTTAGGTTAGCTCTTTGAACACCATTTTTGTGTCTTTCCCCTTTTGTGATGTGTAAATGACCTCTCCTGAAGAATAAATGCATGCTGGGATCTCAAAGTGCCGCCAAAGCCTGGTTATGTTTTATATTCAAGTCAGCCACGAAATTGGACGAATGTAACATTTACATCAATTTATAGTTCTCTTAAATGCTCTTACAAAGATGAAAGTAAGAAAAAAAGAATATAACAAAACAGTTTTTTTTTTGTTATGCTCAGTCTTAATTCAAAGTTAGAACAAGGGTTGCTTCCCTTATATCACCAGTTATCACCTTATCCAATTTGATGGAGCACAACACAGAGTACACAAAGATATTTACATATTAGATAGTTTGTTTAGGGTTTAACGTCATACTCAAGATTATTTCACTTATATGATGACAGATTGTCCACTTCTTACTCTGCCTTTATTAAATATGGAAAAAAACAGAGAGCAATTCTAGTAAAATCTACCCCTGCAATTGCTGGAGCCACATTGCATGATTCCTAATATCACTGAGATCGACCGACGGACTGGGACCAGTACAGTTAAGCCAGGACCATCAGTAGGTCCACACGCTTACCACTGAATCACGACTGCAGGTCCACATAATAGATAACTGGAAATGAGAAGTATAAGTATATGTTTGTTCAAGTTATCCTTTTGTATCGTAGGAAAACAGTCTGAGCTGTTGGGCTTTTGTATTAATACCAAAAATGATCATTGTATTGGGAAAATAAAATCTACAAAAACTGGGATATGTAATTATAATATATTCTTAAATTACATTCTGCATTTTTCTTAATAGGACACTCTGCCGTGCTCACCTAACAGCACACTAGTCCAATGCTTAGGGAAACCATCATGCACATCACTGACAAGATCCAAGAAAGGAATGTTTAAAACAAAATTGTACAACAAGACAAAATAACACCACAAAACAATAGGGCATAAGGAACTCCTTCAAACAACCCCCTATGAACAGACTGAAATAAACACTACCCCACTGCCCAAACATACATAATCAGAGACTGACCATTCATTGAAGTAGCATTTCAAATAAGATAAATCCACCATAACCAAATTGCTAAAAAGGACCGGACTCCTAAATCCACACTTTAAGTCCTTCATAACAAAGCTGCGCATCTTTCATTCTTTTGACAACAGCACTTTGGGAAATGACAAGGATTCAATGAGTCAACTTTGTGTTATTTCAACAATTATGACAGCAAACCTCTTAAGCTGGAGTAGAACTGTGAGGAGATTTAAAGAAATCCTCCCCTAATCTGGTCTGTCACAGTACGGTCTCCAGGAGTCGTCGAGTCTCTCACTGGTTCAACCTTGTAAAAACATACATATCAAACCACTAACACTTTCATCCTGGTCCGCTTTTCAAATAAGTGACAGTACAAAGTTCTCTGCCAAAATGTCAAGTAAAAAAAATATCAGCCTTATCAATACTCTATCAATCTTATGGATACGACTAGGGTATGGAAGAAGGACATGTTTGGAAAACCAACGGTGCTCTCCTCATCGGCTTTTCATTTGCCATCGTGACTCAAACATGACAAATTCTTATGCGAATGGGTGCCTGCAGAAATCCAGCTTATCAAAACAGGCTTAATCTACTACAAACAGCATAGAAACAATCACCCATCGAAAACAGCAAGCCGTGCATGTCATAGTGAATGCAAAAAGTAGACCTGCATGCCAAGTCAATTGGATCAGCAAGGCAAATAGAGTCGTTACATTCTGATAGAGGATGGAATAATGATGATATCAACATGGAGAGTCCACCTAGCAACTGACTACCAGTATTAAAGAGGAAAACTGATGGTAAAAAGTACTGATGCAAAAAATAACTGTGGCTTATTATTATTTAAATTCAACAATGCACATAAATTAAAAGATGTTCCCATCCAATAAAAATTATGTTGAAGATAGGCTCGTCTCCATTCATGAGAAGGGGGTAAATTGGTGCACATTGCAGTCAGTAGGTCCCTGGCTACAGAACACATTGTGAAAATAGGTAGAGAATATTACTATTTATCTTGATCAAATGACTTCAAATGGCACCAAGTAATATACGACCAGCTAGAAATTTTAAACAGGTTTCATTTGATTTTTTTGCAAATAAAATCCATTTAAAATTATACCAACTTCAGAATGATTGTTGAATATGAACCTGCGTATTGTTTCATGATTTGTTTGTTATTTCACTTAAATTATGACGGATTGTCCACTTCACGCTGTTCCTTGCCTCAATACTTTGGAAAACCGGGAGGAAACCTCGTAAAAACCACCCCCGAAATTGCCGGAGCCACATCGTGTGACACACTCATATACCTGATGGTGGACAGACGGACTCGATCCCGTGAACGGTAAATTGGAGTAGGATTAGTAAGCGCATAGCTACCACTAAGCCACGGCAGCAGGCCTATTGTCTCCTGAAACTGTGCAATCCATGTTGAAATTTGCATCCACTTACCAAAGGTTAAACATGTATGAAATGGCTGTAACACATATTCTGACAAATACAGTGAAGATCAGCTAGAATCACAGCAGATCATGCATTCCATTGTATATTACAGATGTAAACTTTTCCAACCAACAACAGCCTCCACTGTAAAGCTAGCGTTCATGGCTTTGAGAGAAATCTAAACTCCTGGCAAACACTTCAATGTCTAACCTGATAAATCGTGCAGGTTACCAACAGAAAGCTACCCTTATTGATGTTGCTTCTACCTGAAACCTATCCACTTTCTGATCATAGTTAATCAATACCTTTGGCTACTCAGGTAATTTGTCTAGCGCTAGCACCTTTGTAATGAAGTTATAGGTCAATTATAGCCTCCTTCTTTATTGATTTTTACATTTATCCATCAGGGGTTTGCTTTTGATAGGGCAGGAATTGGCAAGCATCAAGTCATTAAAGACAGCACTTAGATGTGATATCGACTGACATTGGACACACGTCTTGCAACCTTCCCTAACAACTTGACAAACTAGACATTCACCATTACTTTACGTATAAAACTACACACTATGAAACACAGTGGCTTACCTTTAAAACCAGGCATGAATCAGGTAGCAGGAGGCAGCAGCTGGTACTAAACAAACTCACATCACTATTATTAGTATGAATGAGTTACCTGTGGCCAAGTGTTTTACCTTTCACGAGATTGACTGAGCAGAAAACACAATGGCTATCGACTGATATAGAGATCAAGTGCTTGAACACATCAACTGGCGAACAAAAACGCTGACCAGGGTGGCTAGCGTCCTATTAGTGCTGCTAGATTGATGGAAATGCCACTTGAAGAGATCCTGTCTAAAACATGAGATTTAATTGGCTGACACTCTGGATGTAAAATGCTAGCTCTTGACCCAGGAAACAAGAGGAAGGGTGACAAAGAGCCTGGGGCTGTTGACCAGTGCCACTAAACTAGATTCTTTTCAACGCTCTGGGTGTGTGGGTCATCATCCGCAACGACTCAATTTGCAATCAGTCAGATTTTCTATACAAAGAATGGGCTGTTTATTGCTGGAGGTGTTTAAGATATAGATCTAAAGGTATCAGATATCAGAGCACAGGTGTATAATCTCTGTCAGGTAAAACTATAAATATTCTTCAGCTTAACTACTTAATACACCTACTATTGGATAAACCAGAAACAGACTGAAGGCTACATTGGAGCAAAATAAATACCTTACCTTTTCACTAAGCTTACTTAATCCTCTGTTATTAAAATCTTCTTTCAGTAAAGGGTTTGAGTTACCATCGCAAGACAGGAACAGTATCATATAAATGTCAACGATGCTTAAAAATCCAACTTTAATTTCAAATGGATATTTTAGTAATACCCTATCAAACACAACAAATAAAACATCAGTAATAGTTACCTCATCAAGGATTTCCTCTTTCTTGGATTTGCCAATAAGTTGAATGCATATGAAAAATATGATTGTTATGTTTTCAAGGAATATTAATGATGGAACAATGAGCTGAGACTGGTTGTTGGTCAGATCATGTCTTATCCCCAACAAAGACTAGTTTATATTTTCCATGCCTCGGGACTTTGACATTTTTCCAAAGAGGGAAATGAAGGCTATTGACACCATGACTAATCCTCACTATGCGGTATCTGTATGGTTAAAAGAAACTGGATAAGGACAGATAATAACCACATATCACTATGATCCAGTCACCATCTCAGACAGCCTGGAACCAGTTCAACAAGAAGACACTGAACCCTTCTCTTCTTAGTCAATGTCAGATTGATCAATGATACCAAAGATTATAAAATCAGAAAGTATCCTAAGATTAATCACAGTAATAATAAAACAAATATGGGATTATGGTGGCTCCAATATGAAAATCCTCACAAAAACTACCATAATTACACCTTAAAAAGTCAATAATTGTCACATTCCTTAAAAGATTTAAGGCAAAAAGAATATGTAATCTAACATACCATTCCGGGCAAATGAATTAAAGTTAACCACTGTTTAGTATGATCTAATAGTGCTGTATTTAGATGAATTGGGTGAATGACTAAGCAGAAGGAGTCGTTTAACTTTAAGACATGTTTAGAAAGTCTTGACAAAATTGATTGATTTATCTGCCATTTGTAATTACCACAAATGCACTAACACATCAACAATAATGAAAAAATTATATCAATTCAAAAAATATAATATGGTCTTAAGTCAATATGGCAGCAGTGACACAGATTATAAGAAAATTTCCTTACAATGCACAAATGAAATTTACTGTTAATAACATTCTTAACATTAAGACGTTTCAAAAATATTAACAATTTCCTGAGTCCAGGCTTTTCAACAATTTGAGACTTCCTTTTCTTGAAAGAGGAAGCCAACCCCTCAAAGTAATGAGTGTGGTCAACATTTAATGGACTATAATTACTAAGGAGGTGGAGATAACACTCATACTTTAGTCCTCTAGTTTCAGGACTGTGTCTGATGGTGATAAAACATCCAGATGGAACTTCTGAGAGAGACAATGGAATCGGTTTCTTATCACATTCTGTTATCCATTAATACAATCAATTGAAGATAATAACATTTAATTTAGTTGAGGAGATGATTGATTCTGGGTGACAGTGGTCAATGGGTGGCCATCTTTGGTTCAAACACAACACTGAACAAATGGCAAAACTCACCATTGTTTGATCATCACAATTGTCAACAATCTCTTAGAATACAAAGACAGATGTAATGAGCCTTGGTCACTGACCAGGGCACACATATAATTGAATTTCAGTTTGTGAGCAGAGGTATCAGTTTGTTAAGGGATTATTGAATTACAGAGTTGTCCAGCACACAAGTCTGTCTACCCCAATATATCCCAGATCTATTTATTGTCTACCCTTTGTCCAACCTATATTTGGCCATAGACAGCTTACACTAGGACATGTTTAGGTTTTGTATCAGATAGTTTTCTGAGCAGTTTCATAAAAGATTTATCAAAAGTGATTAAGTCTAGTCTAGACACAATAGGCTTGCAAGGCAATTAAGTATACGAGATATACTGTATAGAAGCCGACACAAGATTTCATGCAATGTTTTCATTAGTTTGAATGTATTTCTTTTTAAGTTCCCCTTAAAAGTTCAGTTGAAGTATATATTTTTTTAGAAGAATTGGATAGGCTATTCAATTCTTCTAAAATGATATACTTGTATGACTGCACTAAACTTTCACACAACGTGCTTTCTGTTTCCTCTTGCACACAAAAAAGGCAAAAACCATTTGGATTCCTCTTAAGATATCTCTAACCCAATACAATATATAAAAGAGAATAATTTGTTGAACAAGGGTGTGATTTGTGTGGCTTCTCTTCATGTTTTGCTCTGAAGTGGGTATTTGTGACTTTCTACACCTGGCAATGTCACAGAGAGAATTCAATTTGAGGGACTACCTCATCAATCTCCACAGTCGTTTACTGTCGCTTTATCTACTGTACCACCAACAATATTGTCAACTCTGGAAGCCATAGACTACGGAGTCCCTCAAGACCAATCAGCTAAAGTGCCAGATCAATACCATGATAAAAATCCAATCAACAACTTTTTCATTTACCTTTTGTAACATTTATGATAGACACTGTAAACACACAGGGGAGTAAACTGCACTAATTTATAAAGCAGGTAGGAATTGTATATACCTGTCACAGCTAGTGGAAATGCATTTAAGGCAGGACTACCTGTTTTACAAGACTAATCACCTGCATGAACAGCAATGTACATACAGGATCGTTAACATGCAAATGGATTGAAAAAGGTTGACAAGGACATGTGTGTTACCTACTAAATCAATAAGAGTTTCAAGGAAAACCAGTGGGATTGAATTATGGGATTAGGAGATACAAAACCTATGATGCATGCGACCAGATAACTTCAGAGTCTGGGGATGCTTGTAAACAATATACCTGGATGTTTAAAGCAATTCAGCCGTAGAAGCAAGTCTACCTGAGAGTACATAATGTGAGAGTTTCTTAAAAAGGTTAATTATTACGCAAATACCCATAAATGGTAATAAATTGTGCCAACACACTGGAACAACAAACTAGAATTCAATTGTTGATATGTAATGATTTTCCATTAATTTATTACCTCAAAGTAAATACAAAATGACAAGGTTTGTTACATACTGCCCCTAGTCGGAGGGATAATGCAACTGAATCAAAGTGCTGGATGAATGGGTAACAAATACAAATCCCATGCACTGTTTAGGTGTCCTTGGGGTTTTACTTAACATTATTGCAGCAAAATAACACATGGATGATGCCAACCCATTCTGAGTGGGAGACACACTTAAAACAACACTTACAACAAATAATGTGTGGACAAGCACAGGACTAAATCATTCAATTTATTATGAAAGGGAGCATAAGTGATCAGTTGTTCCCTACTTCCCCTAGGTGGATTGATTAGTGTTTTACGGCGTGTTTAAGGGTATTTCACTTATATATGGGTATTGTATTCCAACAATAATTGACACTAGCGCAACCAAGATGTCAAGTGTTTCCATAATTTTAGAAAGTTCATTTTCCTTCAGTGCTAATTTAAGACAGCATTGCTACTCTTCAAACAAACTGCCCTTAGCCAGAGGGCTACTGCCCCTAGGTATGAAGAGCTCTGGGGGCAACATGAGACAGTTTGCCGACAACCACCCTCTCAAAATGTAACCAGCATAGGTAAACAATCATGAATGATAAAAATAAATAGATAAACTAAGTTACACGAAATACATTGTTTCCTTGTATCGAAAGGCTGAAAACAAGTTGAACCTTAACGTATCTAGAAGTAGCTAGACAACCTTCATATTCTGATAATCACTTACATACGGCAAGTAACACTTTTGACTTGGGATTTATCTACTGTATGTGAATTATTGAACGAATTGCATTATTCCATTACTACCAAAATCTACTCGGATGGCATCTGTTCTATTTGTGTACGAAAAAAAAAGAGTGATCGATTTCTTGCATTGCAGTTTAAATGTCAACAGGAGAGCACATTTAGAAGTTTACTGGTTTACTTGGAAGTGAAACTAAACGGAAGATTCCGGAAAGAGGGGTGTGGTATTAAATAACATACTTGGATATCACATATGAACCAATGTTGAACTTTCCGGATACATTATTTCCTCTCAAAAATTATATTGAAAAGGAAATGAAGACAATTAACATTGCGTTGAATCAGTCAGAATATTTAACATGTACAATTGAAAATGTTAGTGGACTTACAATGACATAACAAAATAGTACTGTAACTTTTAGTCGCAAATACTCACAAGTGTTGGAAATTTAAACAATATCAGTGAGATAGTGTTAAATCCTTTGGATCCCAACTCCACCAATCACAAGTATATAGTAATAGAGAGTCCCAGTTCAAAGCTATTCCACCTCTAGCCTGTTTGACATCAGAAAGGCTGTGTAACTGGGCATGGACCAGGCTGGTCAGTCAGGTGACCAGTCCACTGATAAGATAAGGAGGGGTAACTGACTGACTGACCACTACTCACATAAGGCACACACAGAGTGAATGGAGCTATGATAGGCTTGTGACAGTCAACACTTCAAAACAGATGACTGGAGATAAGCTGTAACTTCCTAATTAATCACAGCATGTACTTACTAGACCTGCAAGGTGCTTGGTCTGGAAATGCTACACATAAAGAAGATACCTTAGAAAAATATAGTGAATACTTTAAAATAATTGCTGTATATAAGTGGTATGTGGAAAGGCTGCAAATTTGGATATCACAAAATTGTATGATGAAAATCAACATTTTATCAAAATTTCATGCTTTTGAGGCATAAATAGGATTGCAAATCTCAATTAACATATGTTTACAAATCTGCATAATTTAATTACAAAATAGAAAAAATTGTTCTGGGCTTTCAGAAATATTTAGAAGTAATACTGTACTGATTATTATTATATCAGCAAACCAAGAGGAGGAAATGACTGCCATATCTTTCACTGATAAAACTCCCCCCTCTTTAGCTATGGCACTGTATTGACACAAGGTCAGATACTCTGTAAGCAGGTCAGCACCACTCTCAGCTTACTGGGCTCCAGAAAAGGAGGGTGGGGGAGGGAGGTATTGCATCATCTTTGTAGACATGCACTAGTTATCTTTGAAGATTAGGGGGTGTGTACAATGACTGAGTGGAGGGAGTTTACAAAAGACTGGGTGGATTGAGTTCCTTCACAGAGTGCACCACAGCCCGTCCCCAAAACTTGCGGGTGGTCAAGAAATTCTGTCCTTTTCACAACAGCCGACACTGGACATAAAATAAACAAACTGACCAGTGTACAGTTGACATAAAAATACACAATGAACAGCACGCTACAAGTTCTGTAAAACAGAATGACAAAAAGCTTTCTGTGAGCCAAAGGCTTTAAATTCACATTTTTAAAATACATGAAAGAACTTCACTAAATTCTAAACTTTGAAGTATAAAGTGTTGGCATGTCCCTCATGTTAGACATAATTCTTAGAAATCTAAGTTCTGGGTTAGGGTTAACACTAAACCTAACTAAAAAGCTTAAAATATGAAACAGTGAAAATATGACCAAAAAAAGATGAAATAAATATAGTTATATGGAATTTATTTCATCAAGGTTAAGCGAGGACCCACGATCAAAAATTTCTTATAATAAGTTGTGGTGTAGAAGCAATGGTGTGGTACTGGTAACATTAAATTAAAGTGTGGGGGGACCCTCAGTGATGATGGATCACATTTAATCCAATTAAACACTTTGACCATTTATTAAGGTTATCTTAATTACTTTGATGATTTTACTATTTATTTA
>JAQQZZ010000034.1:445475-460517 GCA_030265115.1 Mopalia vespertina
ACGAAGACTGCAAACAATTTGGGAAACCTATAAATAGGTCCTCCTAAATTAAGTTTGCATAACCATTGGGAAACCCCGTTCTGACTGTTCTCCCCAACAGCACAGGATTGCAAGGGTATTTCACTTATATGACGACGGGTTGTCCACTTCACTCTGTTCCTTGCTTACTAACGGTGGAAAATCAGGAAGGAACCTTGTAAAAACCACCCCCGCGATTGCCGGAGCTACATTTTGTGACTCACTCACATACCGGAGGGTCAACAGATTGACTCGATCCTGTGAACGGTAAATCGAAGTAGGATTAGTAAGCGCACTCGCTATCCACTAAGCCAGGGCCGCGGACTGGGTTCAGTTCTACAGTAATTCTGGTAAATATCACATAGAGAACCAAGTCACGTACAGTACACTTACACAGTTGGTGAGAAAAATGCAATATTGCGATGAAATATACTGTATCTCGAGCATCAACAGCATCTCCAAAGATTGTTATCTAAGCCTGTTACAGAGAATTAATACACCCGCCATGCCTGGATCAATATATTTACCTTCATATATATTCATAGCAGATTGGACACCTACATGTACAGGCAAATAGATCTATGTTATTTCCATCTAACAGCTTTAATGCACTTCCCATTCAAACTAATTGATATACCCAGTGAGATAGAACTGCATACATCCTGCGGCAGCTCAGCCACGGAATTATTTACTTACTTTATTTACCAGGCATATATGTAATATATACAATAAATTTCCCAAATATTTTTTCTTCCTTTTAAGTAAAAATATTTTGACACAATTATTTACATAAAATGTCAGACATCATATTCTGTGCTATCTTCTAACGATACAAATTTCAAGGATTGGGTCTGAATTCATTTACCGGTAGAAATCAGAAGTGTGAGGGGATATTTTCCTCTTGTGATATTTAGGGATTTATTATTGTGTAAACATGGAAAGTGAAACATCATGTACAGATCAATATAAAACAGACAACGTGTTTTCTGGTTCTTGGCAAGCAGCAGGTGTTATTCTGTACATTACCTGTAATTGAAGGTTGAATGCAAATAGATTTTTCAATATTAGGAAGAATTCTAATAAAGGTAATCAAGTTGGGTGTTACAGCATAAAATTATTACCCCTGCAGGCCAGACAAAAAAACAGTGATAAATATAGTGAGGTAAATATACAGTGATATATAAACTATGCATTTAGTTAACTCCATATAGATAAATCATCTTTATTTTGAACAGATGATAGTGGAAAAAGTCAGTATTAAACAGCCACCTGTTTGTTGATTGCATGTTAATTAGGAGGTTTAATTGATGGATTCACTTTGATGACTACCTCAACAACACAAAGTCACTTGTTTTGGGGTGAGGAATGAGGCAATCAAACGCTTTAGTTTAGGGTTAAGGTTAATGGTATAAGTAATCGAAACCATGAAAGAATTTCATTCTTACTCACGTTCTCACTGGATCAAATGTCTGCTGTTAACGAGAGATGCTCCGTATTTTAGTAAATTTCTGACAGAATAAAGTTTTCAAAATGACTCAAGCTGGGTATCTGTTATGTTTTCCTGAGCAAAAAATAAGTCAACTACCAGAATAATAACTTGTCAACAAATGCTTTAAAATCAACATGATAAAGGAAAGAGGAAAAAACAAAACTTCCTCTGAATTTCAGCTAAATATAGATTAATGGAATTGAAAAACTGTCAAGTCGGCACAGCAGGATATTACATGGCCAGTCAAACACAATGCAAATCTTATTACACAACTTAATTGGATTTTTTCTCTTTAATTACAGAAACTCACCATTTTTACTTCTTTTTCTTTTTCATTTTCAAGCATTTTGTTATCTTGGACAGATGATAATATTACATTTCTGATCAACTTGTACATGTACCAACGCAGTGAGCCTAGGAGATAAATTTTTCACACAGAAAAGTTTACTTAGGTTTTTTAAAAATGTAATTAAACTAATTTTGGAAAAACATGGTATGGTCTGGCTCATCACTTTAAGTAGCTCATGACATCCTAAGCCTTTACTGAATAAGGGCTTTGGTGTTATACCAGTCCTACTTTGTATCGTTGATTTGACTAAGAAAGGAAATAAGCTAAAGCCACTGATTTGTTAACAAGCTCGACGAGCCACCATACAAAGCAAAATAAGCCAATGAAAACATGGCATGTAACCACAAGACAGCCAGCAATACTACATTAATTAGCTAAGGTCATTAATTAAGTTTTTCGAGCTACACATATCTTTTTTGCAATGAGGGGAAATAACTCTGGCATGAATGAACACATACGTTTTTTAAATGCGGACAAACGGTTGCAGAAATCTGGCTCCTACTATTGGTAGATTTAAGACTTTGGATATACGATTGTTGAATTATTATCACAATAGATTTAAATAAATTATGCTTCGTCTTGTATCTGCTTGCAACTTTTAGTACGCTTTGTTGGCCATGCCCAATGGGTTCAAGTCTATGACAACAAAGCATCTGGGAGTCACTGGTTATAGCCCAATGATTCCTAGTTTCTTGGAGTACGTTTACGACTTCTGACTGAGCTGTTGTAGCTTTGAATAGAATATTAACTAAATTCTTTGTAATTATAAATTATATATACTTTCTTTACAATAATAGTCGTCCTATAAACTAAACAACTATATTTCTTTGATTGTGGCTTTATGCGGAGTTAATCACGACTAGGCCATCTTGTGCTTCTTGTATCACATATATTATAACACATCAATGAAATAGTCTGACAGAGGAAGTCAGTCTTTACCAATCTTCAAGCATTTATACCAGCTTTACAAAGAGCAACCACGGAACTTATTAAGTATTTCAATACACACACCCTATGAAGTATGGTACACTATTTATTTTGTTTCTCACTAATGGGAGTGTAGTTAATGGGAGAATGTGGGTTTTTGGAGTATAATCATGGTCTTGCCTAATGAAGGGAACGTTAAGCCCCTATGTACATCAAGATCTTGTCATCGCTGGGTCTTTGAAGTGTGTAAGTCTGTTATCAAGGGCGTCCACATTACCTCATAAAACACAGCCACTAAAACCTAGTGGTTAATTAGGTGAGAAACTCAAACAGAAGCTCTATTAGAAACAAACACTTGGAATGATAGCTATCCACATTTATCACCTTCACAGTCTTTGCTTTAACAATCTTTTGCACTGAGTCTGCACCGAGGTTAAAACATAGGTTTTGCCTACTCTACTATAGGATAAAGCAAGAGTTCCTAACGCTGTAAATTTGGAGACAGCATGAGAAAAGATGATATGGCAAAATGATAATACGCTCAAAACTCTCATTCAAATAACAAATTACTCTATATCACTTATTATATTAATGACCTTGATGCCACCTATTAGGTCAAATTCATCAATACAGCTTGAGCCACAGATAAAGCATCAAAAATCACATTATTTACTAAATCCTGATATTTATCAGTTAGTCTATTTGACACTAAAATTATCATTTATTTATTTATTTATTTGGTATATTTCATGCAGATTAATATCTTTACTAACTTCAACGTTCCCAGGTCACATTGACCTTACTTATCAGAGGAAGAGGGGCCCAAGACATGATTACCTCATCTCCTAATATGTAAACCATTGGATTACTCCAGGAAATGTCAGTTTTCTAATTATCTTATCACATCAACAACGAGGAAAGAGGTACCAAGTGCTGTGTTTAACTCAAACCATAAACAGAAAACTTTTATTTATTACAATCCCAATGGAATGTTAGAAAGGAAATGGCTACAAAACAGGTAATTTACATAAAAGGTTTTCACCATCACTAGAGGCAATCATCAACAAAGTACTAAACATGAGAGAACAATTGAGACCATAAAGCAGAAATCCATAAAGAAAGGTCATGAAGAAATAGAGGATATCCAGGCCGGAAATGGCAAACATTAAACTCAGTGAGAGATCTATGGTGTACAAGTGACAGTATAAGATATCCGGTCACCCCCCTCTGACCAACACCAACAGTGTAAATGCGTATAGAGTTTTATCGATGTATTTATTTCCCTCAGTCACCTTAGAGAATAAGACGAAGAGAAAATGCTCTAAACTTCACTCACAAACGACCACAGTAGGGGAAAATTCTATTATCCCCAGCTTTATTGGAGCCATTGTAGCAGAGGGCTCATTGATTTCTTGCTGCTGATATTGATAAACTGGGCAATCGATTTTAGCTGAGAAAATAACATTGCCAAGTTAGAGGAGTCTGTAAGTGTGCGAGACGGTGGTCGCCAAGAGATCCTAGACTCAGCCCTGATCGGGATATGAAATCACTTCCAGCGCCTACCTAATGAATACATGAAAAATCAGATTTTCTCTTTGACAAGGGCAAGTTCTACGTGAAACATGCAGAGCAACGGGAAAATAAAAAAAAATCCAGTGACGTCGGTTCTGAATCTATCATCTTGTTGCAAAATTAGAAATCCATTCTGAAGCAGCAAGAGAAGAGTAAAAAAGTAAGGAGAAAATGCCAGAGGATATTAAACGAGATATAGGCAGTGCTTGCTCACGGACACTTTGTATGGAGTACAGTCCAACTCTGAAGCCAGTCAAACCAAAGTACCGCAAATTTTTCTCTGTGTATAGATTAATCAATAACGCCATGAGCTAAAATTTACCAAAACGTCCATTGGAGCAGCCTCATGTAAATAGCACCACATACATGTATTGTGGTGGGTCAGTTCTAGGTGGATAATATTGACCGGTGATGAAGACAACGTATACAAGGACCACAGAGCGGAACAGATATAAAGCTTAGAAGAGGACAGGTCTGCGGCTTGAGGCAGCGACTTGGAAGGAGAATTCAATAGATCTTAGAAAGGCAATTCCACTACATTATCAGAGAGCCTGTAGAAGCCTTCTTGCTGCCATCATGTCCACTCTTCTGGTCACCTTACCACGACTCGTGATGAAATTAAAAGGGAAATGTGGCCGTTAGGGAGGGTGATTAGCCGCAGTCGCCCGTCTCAAATTCGCACCAATATTCCTGTCAAGGCAACCACATTAACATGGCTGACCAGAAGGGCTTACCAGGGAGTCGATTCTCATGGCTTCACTGGACAGCCTAACTTCTGGAATGCTTGTCAAACCGAATGAAACCAATTCCAATACACATCATTCCACAGGGATTTCGTTTTCAATTCATTTAAACCTTTACCTGACATCGATATCACAATTTTCATTCTGCTTATCTTTCTTCTTCTTTTTTTCAAATAATCACTATCTACTAAAACACTCAGTTGAGATAATTGTTTTCTCCCCCTAGGCATACTCTACTTGTTTCTCAGCCACCAGTCTTTTGTACAAGAAACAAATCTGTTAAGGTCTTGCTGGACCCCTTGGTCGATTTTCAGAACACCCGTTGTATTTAGTCTCATATGCAGAAGAATATAACTCTGTACCATATATATGTTTATATTTTTGGAAAGCTTGAATACTCAGGATTACATATATGTGAATGTGGTGAAAATCCAATTATTATTTCTAAACATATTGCAAAATGAGTAAATGTCAACAGATAAAAATAGACTGCATTTTTCATAGTTTATTTCTCAAAGTGCAATAACGATAAGACTCAATAAATTAGTTGACCGAGTAGAATAGTCCTTCAAGTAGTAGATTTTTTTGTCTATCCCACCTTGGAAAGTCTTATAAAAATGTAAAATACAACTTTCAGAAAACATTAAATAAAATAAAGGATGAAATTCTAAAAATGAGGCACCGTTTGCTAGATCGCATTGTGCTCCTTACAATGGTACAAATTTGAAGTTTCTAATATGAATAGTTTTCTAGAAATACGCCTTGAAAAATGAAGTGCCAGAAATAGGCAATTAAAGTTTTGCGACTTAAATATATGATCATGGGAAAACTAAATCATAGGCTCTAATTTAACTGTTTGTAATTAGAATTTCGAATTATTTTTTCCACCAACATTTAGTTTGAATACCTAACTTTTAATCTAAGCAATACAAAAAATTTGGCTAATTTTGAGCCCAAGGGGTCCAGCAAGACCTTAAATAGGCATGATCAACATAGGCAATGCCTGGCAGCTTTGGTTTCTCTGTATGATTGGGGTTTATTTGGGTCACGTCTTGCTCAAGAATATTACTCTTAGTTGACGACAGAATGTCTATTTCACACTGGTACAATGGAAAACCAAGAGGAAATCTCGTAAAAACCACCGCAGCGATTGCCGGAGTCACATTATGACCCGATAGTCGACAGGCGGACTCGAACCCAAGTAGACTGACATGCTAACTACTAAGCCATGGCCGCAGGCGGCAGCTTTGGTCAAATGTTTTGTTTTTTAATGACATTTCTGAAATTCTGGATGAGCTGTGCTGGGCAAAATCTTGATCTGATTGATTAAATTCGCCATTTAGCAAAAAAAAACATGATTCTTATTTACAACCTCAGTTCAAATTCTATGGACTATTAGGATTATTGGCATTTCAAGATGTGCCCTAAAACCGAAGTAGAGGCCAACCAACCAACCAACCAACTGTTTATTAAACTCTATATATATCATCTTTATGTCAAAGATAAGTCAGCATATCTAGGTTTAACTTTATATTCCTTGTTCTGTGAAACAAGATTAATTGATTAGTGTTTAGCACCATGCTCAAGGGTAGTTTCGGGGCAGTGTATTTTCCCAACTGTGAACAGCAACACAATGACACAGCCCTTATGAGAAGTGGCATATAATACTTCTTCAAAACAAAAGGTGTAAATCTACTTTGAAACATACTTCCCTTGGCCAGAGGTGTATGAAAATCTGTAACTGTCTTATGGAGTTAAAAGAAAAATGATTAAATACATGTATATAGATGATCTATTAAGCCCAGATAAAATAATAAGCTGGCTTTAAATTTTCTATTGAACATATTTTCTCTACTGACTACAGGCAAAGCACAATGTGCCTGATCATTGGATTTATGTACATGTATTATATCCTTGCTTTGGTCACAGAGACACATGAAAACTTTCTACAGATCAGTCCACAGAAGTCATTCCACGCAATGTATTGCCTGGGCTTTCTACAGAGTAAACATTCATCAGAATATATTCCCTTGAACCACTTCTACAGAGTGAACATTCTACAGAATGCATTCCCTTGAACACCTTCTACAGAGTGAACATTCCACAAAATGTATTCCCTTGAACACCTACTACAGAGCGAACATTCCACAAAATGTATTTCCTAAACGTCTTCTATAGAGTGAACATTCTACAAAATGTATTTCCAGAACACTAACTACAGAGTGAACATTCCACAGAATGTACTCCCTTGAACGCCTTCTACAGAGTGAGCCCTACATAAAGGTATTCAGGTATTCCTCTGCATAAGTACATTGTACAATGTTAGCACTTTCCAAAAGGTGTCCAAATGAACAATAAATCATCAGTGTTTAAAAAACATCTGCTGCTGACTCAATATGATTTATCTTTACCTATATCACATGGATAACCAAACATTTAACATGTTTATTCCTATCTAATGCCAATATCTCTAATCCGTTCATCTATATTCCATTGGATTGTATTTTATATTAAAATCACTGACAGTCTTCAAAACATAGCTTTTTAATGATGAGCTGTTTTTCATAGAATAAATACAAATGTACATGTATTATAGCTGCTTGCCTTCCATTTATAACAAAATAACCCTTGCTGAAATTGAAATATGTAGCGTGAACGAAAATAATGTGGCATTGATTAAGCATGTGCCTAGAGAAAAATGATACAACAAAGGGAAACATGACCTGACATGGACAGAGTAATGCATAGGGATGATATCTCATAATGACCAGACCTAAATAAAAAAACGCAGTGAAAATATTGTGAGAAGATGGACACATGCGATCGAACAGACAATGAACTCAAAATATGAATAAAAAGAAACCGAACAGGGCTTTCACAAACTGTTAAGATTAAATATAGTGCTCTAAATATTCTTTGACTATGTTGATGTTTATGATTTATTCTCTACCTGCCATAAAGGAACCCACATATTTGTAAAGTTAATACAAGGTGACATTCTATTGCCCTGCCTTTTTAAACCATGCCAGTATAACACGATCACAAATATTTTTATAAAACAAAGCTTGCCGAATAATAGCATTTTGCAAGGAGCATAGTTATTATTAAATCTATGGCCATAGCTATTGCATAATATTTACACTGTGTCCTCATTACTAACAAAAATATAGCTCAACATTAGCAAAATGAGAAAACTGGCCGTGGAAAAGAAAACTGCCTACAGATGCTCGCCTTCTACAAAAACCCATTATGCAATGGAGATATTGCGCAAAAAATATAAATTGTTCAGCACTGATTACGAGTGTGCAACGAGAAAGACAGGACAGAGGGAGAATAATGAGAATTCTAGAGTGCATTACAATAGAGATCACATCTCATTTGGACTAGACCCTTACCAGAAGTCTATCAACTAGAAGTATGAAACATTGCATTAGCTAATGTCAGCAGCATTGAGGTAATATCTAAAGAACTTCTTACGGCTAGTGCCCTTTAGCATACATTGTATGAAGTTTGAATATCACAACTCAGCTGATGAATCATGGGAAAGCCAATTAAATAAAAAACACAGCCACTTTTGGAATTTCCAGTTTACGATGAGCATTTTCAGTATGTGTATGAGTCACATAAAAGCAATGCACGAAATAGAACAGTCGTGAACTGTTCGCAACTTGAGAGATTTTAATAAAGGTACATTTACCTTAAGCTTTTTTACCCATTATTCATCAGTGATTTCAGACATTAACTATGCGCGGAATGGATTGATTGATTGGTGTTTTATGCCATGCTTAAGGGTATTTCACTTATATGACACCGGTGTAATCCAACAATAATTGACACTAACACAACCAAGATATGAAGAGTTTCCATAATGTTGGAAAGTTAATTTTCTTCCAGTGCTAAGTAAAGACAGCATTGTTACTCTTCAAACAAACTGCCCTTAGCCAGAGGGCGTGCAGAATAGAGAAATGTGAGATCTCCCATGCAGACTACATCACATGAAACTTTAAAAGTTTATCAAAAACCACAATGCTGTTGATATGGGACAATAGACTGTGTATACTTCTAGTTAAAGGACTTTGGCCCCTACACTAATTTGGCCAGACAGCTATTGAGAGACCATGCTAAGTCTAGTCATGTCCAGGAATCCTAGAGACAATTAATTTAAGATTTAACAAACACACCTAAACAGATAGATGTTATATTTAATAATTTGTGTTTAATGAATTGTTGATGTGAAATGTTTTGCTCTGCTGAAAAAAATTATGCCCTTCCAGTGCTCAATAAAGACTATTTAATTTAAAATTTAAAACTAAACGAATTTAGATTATTTTTAAAATAGGCCGCACATAGAGGGCTATCTATTTTCACAAGTCCAACCTAACTGCTTAAAGATATTTTCACATTGTGTTTTATTTTAAGGGTAATTATTCACACACGGAACCCCTAAATCCTTACACAGACACTTCAGTCTTTGCATGGCTATGACAAGGGTAAATGCTGGGTCCCTTTCCATTTAAATCAAACTGACAAAATAAATCATTAATTTGTATAAAAAATGTACAGTATTATAGCATTTTCTAAAGCATTTTATTTCTAATTAAAACACTGCATTGTTTTTACACTGCATTACATACTCATTTATCAGACAAAACCATTGCAGTGATGAAACATCTGACAGATGCATGCCTGTTATAAAAATCAAAATCACCCTTTATGCAATGGAGGTATTTGTTAAAAATACAAATTGTCCAGCAGTGAGTATAAGGCTGGGCGCAGAGCAAAAAAGACACAGCAGGGGAAGAATTGATCTGAAGTTGAGACGACAGTACAATAGAGACTGCAGCTCATCTAGACAGGACCTAAATTAAAACGGCAACGTAAATATTGTGGGAAGACGGTCGCATCTGACCTGACTGTGAGAATCCAGCAGACAATAGACTCAGTTTACAGTCACCCTGCTGCAGCCATTCCTCTCAATTAATCCGAATTAATCTTCCCGGTCACAAGGTGCTCCTTAACTGTAACACACCCCCTTTCTCTCTATTGAACACTGAATATTTCATTGACTCTATGTACCCGCAAGAGAGTTTTTGTTACGACAGCGTCATACAACCTGTCACAATGTGCTAAAATTTATTCCCTCCAACCCATATTTCCATGGTTATTTTGCCAATGTATTTTTCCTTAGATGGCGGCAAGCATTAATACATGACGGCCAGTGCTAGCCAAAGCTTCACCAAATGCTGCTGCCTTCGATTAAATGGTGCTGTTGCAATCCATTGGGATGTTCGCAGAATGAAAGCTCTTATCTCGTAACGGATCAGCACAGAGGACAACCAGGAGAATATCTGATACAGAGTACGTTTTAAACGATGCTGGCGTGTTTATGCTCTATGTCAGCTGGGTGATGCTTTATATTAATAGTATATTGATGCATATCCGCTTACTATGGTGAAATCAAAGATATTTATGTTGACAATAAAAGTGAGATTTCAAACCATTATGAGGACAAAGAGACCTGATCTAATGTGAGAAATAAGCTCATATAACATGCCCTAAATTGTCACTGGAAACATGCTTCTATAAGAGATAGTAGACTGAGGTCAATAAATAATCAATGTACGTGTCCATACAAATAATAAAAATTGCGATTTAAAGTCTGAATTGAAAATATTTCAGATTTTTTTTGTTTATTTATTGGCAAAATAATGCCAGTAATAAAAATTTATATTTTTTTACCAAATTGCACAGCAATCTTGATTTCATAGTTTGTTTGATTGATTAGGGTGTAACATCGTACTCAAGCGCAAATTGTCTCATTCTGTCTTACACAACTAAGGTGGAAAACTGGGTGGAAACCGTGTGAAAACCACCCCTGTGATTGCCGGAGCTACATCCTGTGATTCCCTCATAGGTTCACAATATCCATCAGCAAGCTGACGGGCTAATCCCTGAACCTATCTTGATTTGAAATATAGCTAAACCCCTCTGTAACATGAATATATGATGTTTGTATGCCTCTATGCGAGTTAAAATAATACATGTACAATAAAAATGGCATTTTATTCTTCCATAAACATAAAAAAGAAATATTAATTCATGCTGTTTAGTTAAAGAATTTAATAATCTTATTCTATATTCACTTAATTAGTACTGTAAAACCAGAACACCATTTACAGTAGCTGTATCCCAATTGATTCTGTTATTTCTGTAACGGCAGCAAGTAGAGCTTAGTTCTGCCAGCTACTCACAGCAAATGAAAATTTCACTCCTAATACTCACAGAAGTCCCATCATAACACAAAGGTTGAAAGAGAAAATTCTGCATCCCTACACAGTGAAGCAGAAAATTAATATATCAGGGACATAATCAAATAAAGCTTTTCCTGCACAATCTTTGATAACGCAGGAGCCGTAAGGACAAACGAAGCATAAAAATAGAGCTTATCAGCGAAAAAAGATTCAGTGAGAGAAAGGAGGGATAAAGCTGGTACAGGCTTCAAATCAATACCATTCTGTTGTTGACATCTTGACATAAGGCTGTTTGCCAAAGCGCCCGCACTAATTGAATCGGCCATCTTAAGAGTAAATACAAGTTGGCGTTACCATTTCCTGTACTATTAAGGTCACAGGGTCAACCATAACGGTATATATGTACCACATAATTTCATAATTATACAACCTTTATATGGCATATTGATGAACCTGCACAGCTATGAAATTGAACATGTGAAGTAGTCCATATAGAAATCAACACGATTATAACATATGGCATCTAGTTTAGGTAAAAAATAGTGACAGTGACATAAAAATTGAGGCAGTGCATGAATATCTGATTAAAGAAGGCAACTGCAATTTAACTTTAGTGGAACTATCTTCTACGTTAAACATAAATATGACCATCTATGTATGGCCTAACACCAGGCATTTTTTATATACATTTGAGGAAAAAAATTAACTCGAATTCTAGTTCCAGTCGTGTGACCAATAATGTATCAAATCAAGATAGAAGCTTTGTGTATAATGCAACCGAATAACGCACACATATACATGTACCTGTGATGTATCAAAAAAGAAGATATAAGTTTGTTAGGCAACATATGGATATGTAACTTCCTGATTTCAAAATAATTTATGACTACAAATTAAATGAGCATGATGACCTGGGTCTGCATGGGTATCATAAATGATTTATTATAGATTATATCAGTCAATATTGAAAGACATTACCCTAACGATGTATAGGATTCTCATAAAAAATATCTAAAGAACTCAAAGAAGTTAATAATTGATAATACATGCTCCTCATAAAAACAAGTGCTTAGGCCTTAATATTTATTGGGCATTAAGGAAAACTAGGACATTATTTTATTGGACGATTATCTACAATAAAGCTATATAGACAATACATTAGCACATAAAGGGATACTTGGCTTCATTTACCATCAGCTTATCCTACTTGTTTCCGCTGTGTGCTACTCAATAAAATCTGAATAGGATAAAGGTGAATATTAACCTGGGGATATGACCAAAGCTTCCACAGCCTGCAGGCCATCATATAGCCAGTTAAAGCCACATAAGCACCTCTGGTGTGTTAAACATCTACAAGCCATGTCATTTTTCACAAAGATAGACTGTTAACAACTTGCAATAGACAATTAAAGCACCGTGGTTTAGCCAATTAGCGTCAAAGCGCTGAGACGTGTGTCAAAGTTGTCTTACCTTTTTTCTCCGTAGTCACTGCAGGAAAAAGCTGCTTAACAAGCACTGAGATTCCCTGTCCAGGTTTAGGCGGATGTTTTTAGTTACATAATATTAGCAATCCTTTTAACTAAAGTGTGTAGGAATCCTTCAGGCATTCAGGAGACCACAGCTTCCTCCTATACTGATTATAGAAGTAGCCAAGACAGGCTTTGCTTCAACAATTCCCCATCTCAATAGCCTGTCAATAGTTTTAACTGTCAACTATATCACATAGCGTTATAACATGCAGCACCCAGAGAGAATATTAAACGCTGGTCATAGACAGTACACATACCACCAGTTCACCAGTTAGAAAAGTAGAAAGCAATTCGAGATGCTGGCATAACAAAACAAGCAATGAATCAGTTCTGAATACTGCTCATTCTCCACTCAAGTCTGCTTAGGTATGTGTAAAACTGTAAGCTTGCCAGAGATTCGATGACTGTATAGTAGTGTTGTGCTGATGGTGGTGCCACTGGAAGGCCTCACTCTCGGCTGGAGGGGATATGGTCTTCACTGAGTGCCGCTGTCAGATAAGACCCATGCTTCCAGCCTTCACGCTGCTTGACTAGCTGCCTTACCTCACAGTTAAACAGTCGAAGAACTGTCGCTGTTCACTATGGCCAGACCATTATTGATCTCAGGGGGTGGTAAGGAAGCTGAAACGACGGAATAACTGTCAAGCAACCCACATCAAAAAAAATCTGGAATTATAGCAGGCAACACATTTGAGGCACCCTGAGGAAATATAAGTTCAAAAAAACATAACAGTCAGATAGACAAATGGGTCATTTTAGAAATCTTTGGAATAAGTATAGATGCTTCACATGAAACTTACAAAGAACAAATCAATTTAAATATTTTCATTTGACTTGTGTTCTTTTTGAGCAAGAAACAGAAAACAAGTTGTAAGTAAACATTTTTTGACATTCTTTTTCCCATTCAAAGTCAAAGATTTACGTCTGTTTTTTGGGTGTTGAAGATAACTGTTTTTCATGAAAGAGGACATATTGTAAATTCATCTGATAGTCACTGATAATTTGTCATTTATAGATACGTGAAAAGTTTAGTCTTATTTCATGGTTCCATCAAATTGCACTTGACTAAATCAGTATTTTGAATGGACGAGAGCTTCTTTATTTAGTCCTTTGGCAACATTTTGGTCTAGTTTTTTAGACCATTGACAATCCTAACCACCTTTTGGTCTAGTTTTTTAGACCATTGACAATCCTATCAACATTTTGGTCTAGTTTTTAGGCCACTGACAATCCTATCAACCTTTAGGTCTAGTTTTTTTTAGACCATTGACAATCCTATTAACCATTTGGTCTAGTTTTTAGACCATTGACAATCCTATCAACATTTTGGTCTAGTTTTTTTAGACCATTGACAATCCTATCAACCATTTGGTCTAGTTTTTAGACCATTGACAACCCTATCAAACTTTTGGTCTAGTTTTTAGACAATTGACAATCCTATCAACATTTTGGTCTAGATTTTAGACTAGTGACAATCCTATCAACCTTTTGGGACTAGCCTAGTTGCATCAAATTCCACTTCACTATATCTACATGTATTTAACAGTGGAATCCAGAAAAAAAATTAATGACGGTAACTTCTTTATGTACAACCAATTTGGTCTAGTTTCTTAGACCATTAACAAGCCTTACAACCTTATAGAGACTAGCCTAGTTGCATCAAATTCCATTTCACTATATCTGTATTTAACAGTGGAATCCAGAAAACAATTTAATGAACGGTAACTTCTTTATGTACAACCGATTTGGTCTAGTTTCTTAGACCATTAACAAGCCTTACAACCTTAGAGGCTAGCCTAGTTGCATCAAATTCAACTTCACTATATCTGTATTTAGCAGTGGAATCCAGAAAAAAAAATTAATGAACGGCAACTCCTTATGAACAACCGATTTGGTCTAGTTTCTTAGACCACAAGCAATCCTAACAACCCTAAGGAATATTATGACACATTGTTAAATAAAAAAGTTGTCATCCCCATAATGAAATCTGTTGTACCTCACTTCATCCCCATAATGAAATCTGATGTACCTCACTTCATCCCCATAATGAAATCTGATGTACCTCACTTCATCCCCATAATGAACTATGATGTACCTCACTTCATCCCCATAATGAAATCTGATGTACCTCACTTCATCCCCATAATGAAATCTGATGTACCTC
>JAQQZZ010000034.1:472173-499282 GCA_030265115.1 Mopalia vespertina
CTGAGGTGAGCTGGTCGTAATGGTCATTAAGATTATCTCAATCTGAAGTGTACTGGAGGTAATGACGATTAAGATTAGCTCAAGCTGAGGTGAGCTGGTCGTAATGGTCATTAAGATTATCTCAATCTGAAGTGTACTGGAGGTAATGACGATTAAGATTAGCTCAAGCTGAGGTGAGCTGGTCGTAATGGTCATTAAGATTATCTCAATCTGAAGTGTACTGGAGGTAATGACGATTAAGATTATCTCAAACTGAGGTGAGCTGGTCGTAAAGGTCATAGAGATTATCTCAATCTGAGGTGAGCTGGTCGTAAAGGTCATCAAGATTATCTCAATCTGAAGTGTACTGGAGGTATGACGATTAAGATTAGCTCAATCTGAGGTGAGCTGGTCGTAAAGGTCATTAAGATTATCTCAATCTGAGGTGTGTTGGTCGTAAAGGTGATTAAGATTATTCAAGCAGAAGTGTGCTGGTCGTAAAGGTCATTAAGATTATTCAAGCAGAAGTGTGATGGTCGTAATGGTGACATAGCTTATCTCAATTTGAGGTGTGCTGGTCGTAAAGGTCAGTTTAATTATCTCAATCTGAGATATGTTGGTTGTAATGGTCATTAAGATAATCTCAAACTAAGGTGTGCTGTTCGTAAAAGTGATAAAGCTCATCCCAATCTGAGGTGTGCTAGTCGTCATGGTCATTATGATAATATCAATCAGATGTGTACTAGTGCTTATTGAACGGCTTTATCACAATTTTTAGGTGGTTGGAACCAGTTTCCAGAGAATCAATTTGATTCCTCCTTGAATACAATATTGAACATTTTGTTTTAAAATACTCTTAGTCATGTAACATTTAAATCGATTCAAATGATTTAAAGGTTACACTGATGAAATGCAACTAAGTAGGAGTCCGCTCAGTGTTCACTTGCCATAGTTTCGATGACGATGGTTATATCATGTGTATCAGGATTAGTGAATGTGACGTAACTTCCTCCCAGATAAAGCAGCCCCACCCCGGAACCATGAGCCAGGTAAGTCCATCCGGGTTTGGTAAACTGGGTCGTATGCGCTGAAAATATTATGTATTGTTTACAACACATTGACAACCACGACCAACTTGCTTCCAACCAATTTAAATAAAGTTAGCAAACCAAATTTCCCCAGTCTCTAAATCCCTACATATGGTCTAATCGTACAAATTCAGGATTCATGCGGCTGTACGTAGATTCTGCCTTAGGCCCTATATTGCAAAACGTTTTTTTTATTGAACCAGGCAAAAAATGTAAACGTTTGTCCAATGATTGTAGTAAATATATAACTGTCCCCCAAATAAGATCCTTTATAGGCCTACCTTCTTTGTCAAACTAATTACATTTATCAAGCCAAAAAAACATAAAAATAAATGCTACGAAGGGTAAACATTTAATAATTTTTCACAACCGTTGAGTAACTTATTATTGTTACCTGAGACCCAGATAGGCGCGTCCACAGTATAATGCCCACTCCAGGGTTCTGAAGCGGTCATCAACCCACTGCCAGTGAAAGGCAATCCCTTGTAGTATGACGTTATCAGATTCCACGAAATGGTTCTGTTAAACAACACACAGATAGAGATTTCTATTGTTTGATACAATTTCTTCGAAACAAGGGGAGAGAAGCAAAGCAAGCAGCTATCTGCTTTGCTTGATGAAAAGATAGGAAAGGGCTTTGTTATATTGCGCTTAGTATTCGAGTTTTGAAATTTTGGAGACTGCACCAATACTATAGTAATATCCAACATGTTAAAGACTTATACTCGATGCAATAGAGCTATTTACGGTTGTGTAAAATATCAAAGAAATATCGACTTATATTATTTGATTAATTTAGGACTCAAATAGCGAGTTTCAGTGTTTGAAAAAGGCAAGAGAGAAATAACAATTTCTGACGGTTGGTCGAAAAAAGAGGCAATACATTTCGAAAGACAAGATTTATGTTTGTGCCGGTAACTGCATGTATTCGAAATAAATATAATTCATCAGTTCATTTATTTCGACGACATGCTTTTACCTGTATATTAAAGGGTAAATCCAATTTTAAAATAAAACAATTTTTCTACATAATCTTAACCAGAAAACAGCCACCCAACCAAACACTTTGAATCTTTGCCATACTCACGCCGTCATCCTTCCAATGATGTAGTTCAAATTTAACATCTGGAAAGTTAATAAAAAATAGAAGGAAAATTATAGAGGAACCTAGGAAACAAAGCCAAAATTTGTATACTGTGTGGGCGTTTTATGGAAATCATTTGTGTTTTTTTTTTAAACTGTAGCGTGTGCAAATGTGGGTGTTGATGCTGTGTGAAGATGTCTGAGTACATTAGAGCCAGGTGGTGTTTACGTGCCAGCATTTGGGTAAAGGATAGAGAACGTCGATTTTGTGACTGGTTCATGACAGTTTACTTATGTCTGGGTAAGATTTTGAAACAGTCATTTTTGGAACAAAGCGAAAAGTCTCTTATTTGTTGTTTTTCCCGTTAAATTCATCGCTAAGGGCCATTGTTCTGTACCAAAGCCGTCTGTCGATATTTTGTCAGCTCGTCAAATTCTATAACACCCTCAAAAGCAAATTAGTTAACAAACATTTTCCATTGCCTCTTTCTATTTGGTTTAAAATATTCAAACACAACTTTTCACTAGTTTGATAAAGCCATATTGTTGAACAAAATCCTTTAATTATAATATCTATGTTTTTGATCCATTACCACCATTGATTGCGTTTATTTCTGTGTATTGTCGTCTTTCAATGGCTTAGTCATATCAACTAAATGAAATCGATATATCAGTTTGCTCTCTAAAGAACTATAACGACTAGGCGTACAAAGCATCCTTCAAACCGTTGTCTTCTCCATCTTTTTATATCCCAGAGTCTAAACAGCCACGTATCCCAATGTCCTATTGCTGGGCTCGTATAGAATGCGTCTTTTGCACCTACTCCTTCAGTTCTTGTCTTGTGTTACTTACCCTTGCTCTACAGGAGGCCGACTGACTGTGACTGAGTCCCGCGAATCCGTGGTCTTCTGACGCCCAAAGTGGTTTACCAACGTTAACGGCCGTCGCTGATGATGTGGCGTCTGGGTAATGCGTTCTGTGATAAGTAAAAGCATTTTGTAACCATCAAGTACCATCTAGCCTTTTAATGCAGACTGGGAACTTTGGGATAAACCCGCACCATTACTGTCTTACCTGGAAGTGACGAAGGGGCTACTTTTACAATAAGCCACTAGGTGCATACAAATTTGAAAATGTGTTATGAGGTCAACATAAAATTGAACAATTTTATTCATTTAAAATGATTAAACTTGTTAGTATCTTTATAATGTGTTTGTTTGTTTGATTGGGGTGACTGGTGTCTTTAAAAGGGAATTGGATTGATCTACAGCTGAATGACATCAAAGCATAATCCCGGTGTATTTATACAGCTGTAATTTGTCTTGCTAATTTACGCCGTTTTAGCGGATATCCCTACATTTAGACATTCAAAATGGTACTAGGTGTATGACCAAGCGTGCTGTACGTAAGGCATGGAGGTAAGCCCGCTTCCGGTTTTAATCAAATGAAGTAAAAGGTCGAAACGAACTTATCTGCTTTTCAAATATTTTAAGCCAGAAATATCAGAATACATCAGCAAGTATATCGTATTAAGTAGAGTGCTTATATTCTTGTGGTAATTTTTCTGATTTTTTTTTTATGTATATGATGTTATACACTCCTAGAAAAAAATGGTTCTTTGACGGTTCTGCAGAAAAGAGTATGGTTCTATATGGAACCATCACGACAAAACGGTTCTTTGATATAAAAAGAAATGTAGAAATTCCTTAAACAGTTGCTGTGAGGGTTCCATGCAGAACCATAAAAGGGTTCCACCAGATATATGCATGAAGAACCTTAAAGGGTTCCATTAGAGTGTACAATCTGATTAAACTCAGATAGCATGAAGCTGCAGTAAATATGGTAGATGTCTACGCTTGCAGGTCAAGCCAGGTTAAAGGGAATTTCCGCTTAAGAATCAGCTACATTCGGGAAGAAGCTCTGTGATCCATCGATCTATCGACGCCCAATATGAATTTGTCAGATCTACATCTAGCCACTGCAAAAGATTGAAGAGCTGGTCTAGGTTTTTATAAGATTTTGAATTTATATTGATATTGTTTTTGGTCATTCCTGAACAAAAAAGAAACCTGCTCACTGCGTTTGTTCCATTGCTAGAACAAGTATGAACATTTCTGCCTTAAATACTACCCAATGAAATCAACGGAATCCATGAGTTTCGAGTCTGTCATCATATCCTCAGCAATCAGCCAATCATGTTGATCCGGAGCACAGATTCTCACGTGACTAAATCCTCGTTCATCCATCATACTCCTTAATTCCTGGAAAATTACACATATTTTGAGAAAAGCAAATGATAAATTATTGTAAACAATGTTTTCCAAAAAGACTATGCAAAGGATAGTGCATGGTCTCATTTTAAAAACCTCTACTGCAATTTTAATTATTGAAAACGTAACAATTATAGCTCTGTGGTTAAAACCCCAATATTTAAGGTCCATCTTGTTGTGTTCAGGTGTATTCTGCTACAATGTTTGGTGTTTGTAAATCCAAAGTACATTTCGCATTGCAATGACAGATACATTATTTTGCTTATCTGCGAATGAACGAAAGAATCAAAGGTGCAAACTGTATAAATCCGCTCAGCGGCAAATACAAAACTCTACCCATTTTGTTTTAATGTCCATATACACATAAATGTACAACAGTTGCAGGCATTGAATACAATACAGGGGAAGGTGGGGGCAGTTGTTTGGCGTTGGATGATGGCGCCAAAAAAAGTGCCATAACTAGGTCACCTCGTGTGGTAAGATGTCGTACAATGCGTTTCTTAATTATTGAAAAATAATATAGAAATGCCTTGAATTTTATCATTTTGCCGCTTGGGTAACTTGGAGTCGTATGGACTATCTACAATGGGTGGATTTCGATTCCTTTGAATTTGCTGAGAAAAATATTGTAACAAGGTTAATGATTATTCGCCGAAACTATTTGGAAAAATGGTAATGCAACCATTGTCAATTGCACTAGGAAGGGTTAGTTCGCTGTTCGCCCGCAAGTTCACCGTCAATGATAAATCGACACATATCGTAAAATGCGTGCAACAAGCGTAAAGCATATTTGGTGAAATTGAAAAGTATTAGTGCTAGAAAACCGATGACACGACACGGTCTGCCAAAATATATGTATTCTTTACTTGATTATAAAATCATATGACTTATGGTAAAAGCGGGAGACATTAAATTCCCTCCGAGCTTTGAAGTTCATGTGACAGTTTTAATAACTACACGCTTTCTCTCCACACAATGTGTCGAGGAAACCCAAGGTAAATGCTAGTATTTAGTAGGTGAGTCAAATGTATTACCACACTCTTGTGTTCATGTCCATTACAAATCTACAAGCATGAACTTACCTTTATATAGGCAGAACTGTAGTTTCTTTCATTCCAAATCTAAAAAAAAAGTAGAGGATACAACCTATCTGTTTTTAAGTGTCACGCATCCCCAAGTGTATTTTAAGGCAAATATTTGAGAACTCAAGTGAACTAAAAATTCTGGTGATGATCATTGTGGCTTCAACAATATGATTTGACACGGATGTTTTCATTGATTAAATTAACTATATCTTTCATGAGAGGGTTATGAAATGCAGAAAAGAAGCAAAGACATTTAGTAGTATTCTTTAAGTATACAAGTCGTTATTAGACAAACTGTCTTTGAAAGTTCACACATAACCCCACCTACACGATCAATTCAATGGAAAATCCTTAATAGAATCCATAAAAGGTTAAAGAAACTCAAAGCAGTTTGATTTGTTAAAAATAATTCATGATTTTATTGCAGTACTTTTTACTCACTTGTACAGCTTGAATAATCCATATGACTTGACTCCTCTCTTCGATAACAACAATATCTATATACACAATTCTGGTAATTGAAACAGTGATGTCAACTACACTGAGAAATAGTTTGAGGTGATTTCACTTGAATTCATTTTAGCATCATCTTACTCAAGGACAATTTAAGTGGGTGTGTTAGTGTGTTTTTCAACTGTAATGAAAATCGAACTCACCCCAACATAGTCCATTTTAACATGATAAATGTTTTCTGCTGCATCGATCCACCTGATGATGTAATCCGCAGTCACGCTAATGTTAGAGAAAGCGTTATACGTTCCGTTACCGATCCAGGCAGGAAAAGCCCAGGGTAATCCGTACAGTAAAATATCCGGGTTTCTCTAAAGTTATAACAAAATATATATATATATAATTCTCGATGACTCCTGGGATAGCAGTAAAATAACCGGATTTCTCTGATGTTTTAACAATAAAAAAATATATAATTCGCAATGACTTCTGGGATAGCATAAGGACTCAAAGTTCCGTTACCGATCCAGGCAGGAAAGGCCCAAGGTAGTCCGTAAAAACAAATATCCGGGTTTCTTTGAAAGCATTCGTATGTGTATTTACATAGCATGATGCTTTAACGATTTAACAGCAACTACATTATTTCGAGTATATTTCAAACTAACATTATTATTTCCTTTTGATTCATGAAGTCAAAGTATTTACTTTCAATACGAATTCCTCTCGAATGTAATTTTCTTTCTTCGTTAATGCCAACATAGGCTCTACAGATTTGCTTCTCAAATGTGAATTATTCAATATACCTTTGATATGATATGATATTATGTCGTGTCATCACCACTGTTCACAAAATGCAACTAATTGTATTGACTTCTTCAATGTATTATGACGTCACAACTTCCACACTGCCGCAACTAAATGCTATAACACTTTAGTTATATTGCGTGCCACTAAAACATTTTAAATGCACATATGGGTAACGTTGGGTTATTTTGGTATCCCATGTTATACACAAGAAAGGTGAATGACAAAACTATGGAATATTGAAACTTACTTTCCTGGCCTCCGTCATAAGCCACCACTCGTAGCCTCTCTGATAATTCTCGTCCCAACTCTCGTGCATGTGAGAAGCCTCTCCGCCATCCGAGCTCTGGGCATCGCCTCCAATTTCAGCTTTAAATATGTGCAGAGACGCGCCATAGTTGGGCTGTAAGTAAGCCAGTTGGTCAAATACATTTGAGAGGTGCCCAAAACTATAAAACTAGCGTCCCAAGGAAGGATACTTTTATCATTTTTATGAAACAAAACTTCATCAGCGGACTTTGTAATGTTTCTCTTTAATTATTTTTTGTATTAATCTATAATTCATTAAATGAGCAAAAACCTTGATCTAATTTTGTTTTTTAGAATGTGTGTATGGAACCTCTTTATGTTTCTATTAGAATTCAATTTTTGTAAATTTTAACTTGTATTTGCCCTGTTTTAGTTTATTGACACCGTCTTACACGTTTATTTTGTAAAATGATGACCCTAACTCTTCACTTTAAAGCATTTCGCTTTTATATTGCGAAATGATGTCAAGATGGAAAAAGAACTACACAATAAAAAGTCATACATCTTTATCTTAGGAATAATTTTCATAATCCTTCCCTTATGGGTCGTGGTATTTATTTTGTGTTCATAATCCTTCCCTTATGGGTCGTGGTATTTATTTTGTGTTCATAATCCTTCCCTTAATGGGCGAGGTATTTATTTTGTGTTCATAATCCTTCACCTTAAAATACTTTGTGTATTTTTTGTGTGAATTAATTAGCACAATCCTTTGCCCAAAAGAGTACTACATATTTATATCGTGAAACAATGTTCATAATCAGTCACCTTATGTGTATTTATTTTGTGAAATAAATAGCGTGAAATAAATAGCACATTCCTCTGCCTTACAGACTACTACATATTTTTCTTGTGAAATGGTGTACTTTATTATCCTTTACCACAGACATCTACATGGTTATCTTGTAAAGTATTTACACAAGGAGTATACATTTTTGCATACTGCCCTTCAGAATCCTAGATCATTATCAAATAATGTCCATCATATTTTGCAATAAAGATACCAACATGGCTATCTTCTGAACCAGTGAAATACGTTTACACGCTATAAACAGCACCATCTTGTGGCATATAGAACATAATCATTGGCTCTTAAGAATACTTTAAACTTGTAGTAGTTGATTTCATAAATCATAATCTTTGAACTAAGATTAATCAATGTTAATCTTGTGACAAATGAATTTACCTTGAAGAGATAATCCAGAATCTCACTTCTCTGGGGTTCTGGGTAATTCACCAGTAGACGAGATGTAGCCTGGATTTATGTGGGAAGGAACAACAACAACATGTTACCTCTTAACTATTGAGAACAGCATGCTATAAAATGTACTTATCAGACATTACAGTATAAATCACTGTCTGGGCATCAAATTCAGTGCTTCACGTTTATTAAAGCATTGCTATAATTTACCAGTATTTTCGTTATTTTGAGATACGGCCTTCTTAGTGTGAACAGATTCAAATTCAATTTTTTTTAAGGCTGAGAGCTATCCGGGAACGGAACTCACGGCCATCATGTACCTTACCGCTCTAACAGCGGCACAAAAATTATTTCCTTGCTTTATAAGTTTCTCAACAATAGACCTGAACTTTGTGAGTAAGTATTTACGTTGACTGTGGTGGAGAGAAGCTTACAAGAATAAATGAAGAAAAACGCACCATTATTTTGTTCTACGGCTCTTTTTATGGAAATTTATTAGCAAATCAAATATATAATAATTTCGTTCTTAAGATGGGCAGTCATCATGGCGCGACGTCATCTAATCCTGGATTGACGTGTTACGGGTTTGAGCTCGGTCGGGCATATTTATGTGACAATATTTATGTCACAGGACCGTGTGGCAGATACGCATATGTTTGTATAAAAACATACACGTGCGCACTGTAGGCCTACTATTTTACTTTCATGTATTTATTTATGACGTTGTGACTTTAACTGAAAATGCCTGTCCACACAAGTAAACAAAAACGGCAGATTTATTTTGAAGCACCATTTCGGCATTTGTTTCGGCATCATCATAAAACTGACTTTTTTTCTCGGAAATTGCATAATAATTGGGGTGCTGTTTGATTTGTTAAAGTCTTCAACGTAGTTTTAGTATTCTGTGCATGAAATAAACACACCCAAATAGTTAGCCCTGGATCACGTTTGATCTATTACTTTATTGGATTAGGATTATCGTCATATAGCTAAGCTTATTTCACTCTTTGACGTACCGGTATTGTCAGTTCAAGATAAAACCCCATCGGTGCCACATAAAATAAATGCAAGCTGATCAAGGTGTCGCAAAAAGGGAAAGTGTATAAATTACAATACAGGACTCCTAAACAAGTAAACGTTTGAGGCCCCAGGAAACTCCCAGTATTCACTCGCTAGGCCTTGCCGAGCTGGTCGGGGATACTAATATATTATCTTAATCGCTTTGTAGAAATAAATAAAACCAAACCCATCCTTTGTCTGTCCGTCCGTTAAATTGATTTGAGTTCTTCGGAGCCGGCTTACCAGTCTCGCAGTATGTACAATATACACTTATAACTCGAGATTTAACTAGCCAAATCTACATTACCCCGCCGCCACTGATTGCTCCCATTCCATCGAAGCGCCTTCCCAAGCCAGGAGAGTCGTCCACTTTGTAAATTTGAGGTTGGGACTGTGTCACAACAATCCATGTCATAATGCACAAGAAAACAGCTGAACGAATCATTTTGATTTTTGTGTGTGTGTCTTTGTGTAGCTGTGTACGATGTATTCCACGTACAAATATTTAAGTTACAATTTGGCCTACATAAGAATTTGTCCCGATAATCAAATTTAGTTCAATAAAGCAGAGCATGTATAGTATATACAGAAGACAAAATAAGACGTTATCGCTGATCTAATTGACTCCAGGTCAATCGTTCAGGTGGGTCAGACTGTCAGTTCGAGCACTTGTCTAATTCATCTAACGACAAAAATTCACGTCCTATCAGATGTAATACTTTTGCAGTTTGCAATTAATTGAAAGCCTTATGGTTTAATGCTACTGTCTATATTTACAATTGCAGTAGAGTAAAAAGTTGATAAATATAATGCGTTTTTCCTCTTTTATTTAGAATACAAATACTACCGTTAAATATTCAGGAATATAGAATCCGTATTCCACAGCACTTATTGTTGGTTCCTGATGTATTATTTAGCTTCAGACATGCTGAAGCCGTGTGTTGCAGACTAGAGAAGTGAAAGACAGGAATTTAAAAAAAAATAATAATAATATTTACATTCTTTCTCATTATATAACTACTCAAAATGATTAAGAATTATTTTTGTATCAGAAATGTTAAATCCTCTGATTGTGATATACGTCATAAAATGTAGTATTTGAATTGTGAACATCGTTTAACTTTCAACGTATTGTAGTATAAATTTTCTTCTGTTGAATTTCGACCTTTGTGGACTGTGTTGCACTAGTGCATAAACTGATTAGATAAAAGTTTTTAATTAAGATACCAGCCCTTTCTAGCGATAACCAGAAGAACAACAATATCTATGATGCACGCCTAACTCATACCAAATATATAAAGCCACAAAGAAATAATTTAACGAGATGACTTTAGCTTGTCTATGTAAACATTTACCTTAACGGGCTTCCGGTGCCTTTTTTTTTCTTAGACACTTTACAAGGTAGGTAGAGTTTTCTTTTTTGTATAGAATGGGTCTCTATTTTGGGAAAGTTTTAGCTGGGTTGATGATAATGGACACAAATATTATAGTCGACAAAAAAGTCCATTTTGGACATTGAATCCATATTACGGCCAAGGCAATTCTAGTTGAGTGTACTGCTTTAGTGCTGATTGCCTTCCACCAAAGCGATTTATGACTTGGACTTTGTTTTTGGTCGGACTCTCATACCCACAATCCTGATGTAATCCAGACAGGTTGAAAGATATATGGATTTAAATGTTTCCTTCGTCACTAGTAGGTGAATTAGTAGGCTCACTGACACCGCCTTGTACAAATGAATTTACCTCAAACACTATGCAGCATCAAGGTAATATCATTAGCGGTTTTATGAGACGAGTCTTTTATTCTATACAGACACTATACAATAAATATGTCCTCCATCTATTAAGCCATTACAATTTTAATATTTATTAAACAATTCATATAAGCATAACCACAACTTTTTATTTAAGCTTCTGGTATAAAATAAAGAGTTTCTTTATTCTTTTTCTGGTGCAATGCTCCGATCGGCTCGTCTGAAACCCTTGTAATTTCTAGGTTATCAAAATCAGCCAATCCGTATCGGAGCGTTCCAAATCCCACAAAACCATTGGCCGGTTGATCCGGTATCTGCATTTCGAACAGTGGCTGACCATTTATCTTGCCTGAAGCTCTATTACCCTGAAAGAAATTAATAATTGGTTATTAACCTCGAAGTAGGTATCAACAGTGTTCTTAAGCATTAGACGAAGAAGTGTTGTTTGTGTAACTGTTTTGTTTTGATGGTTGTTTGACTTATTACACGATGGTTAAATAACAACTTGTCCTTATTCAGATAATTGCGCATTAACTTTATTTTGACTTATTCAACTGTAGACTATTATGCTCATCTTGTTTTAACACATCTATGTTAACACATCTATATATTCTATTAGAAAAATTATTACATTATCCGTCAAATTTTTTACCTAATTGTTATCGGTTATGATAATAAGTTGTACATCCAGTGGGTACTACAATATTGGTATATTATTATTACAGTATCAGTTAGTTCAAGATTGGTGCATTATAACAATATCAGCTGCAACAATACCTCCCCCTCCCCCCTAATCATTATATAGATTACGGTCCAACAATGTTTAAGATAACTGTTTATTAAAAATAATTCGTGATTAAGTCGCTCAGAAAAATATTCGTTTAAACATTTCTTTATTGTTTATTTAATTGAACTTTAAATAATTCTTCATATCTATTTTAGATGTATGTCAAATGCAGTGATAAAATACCTTGACTGTGAGACTGACTGTGTTCCACTCCGAGCTTACTACGAAGTGCCCTGCAGTTATCGTCCTGTCCAAAGCTTCATCGGCAAAATAAAATACGTTCTGTATTAATATTTTGAAATTACTTGCCCTTAAAAGGCTTATTTTATTTTAATCTATAAAAGCATGTGACAGTTCCTCACCCTATGCCGTGTCTCTTGGGGCCAGTACCTAAATAAGGTTCTGTATTGTTTCAGATATATAGTTGCAGTGAAGTCGTTGCATTGCATTGCGTCCTGTGTTCCTTGGACTTATGGACTACATGCCGTTATCTTGATACCATGTTCAATGCACAGATATTATTACATCATCAACTTAATATTGGTCCAAAATATAACCAAAAAATCACAACTTGAACGCACCTAAGTCGTTTGTCACTTGAAACTCTTTTTGGCCAGGGAATATGAATAAGAAAATTCCTTCCGCCCGACTCGAGCCACACCCTCCTCTGTCGATACGAGCTGCCACATAAACCCCATCTGTCCCGTTTATTTGCGGTATTCTAACATCAATTTTAATAGTTATATTGGTCCTAAAATAAACAAAAGGCATTTTTGGTATCAATATATATGTTTATAAAAATTATTTACACTGGTATAAGAATGTTGATTTATGAAAACCGGTTTAATGGTCTAGATAAACAAAGACAAATTTCAGTCTTTTTAGTCTCAGTTTTTATAGATAGCCTATACAGACATTTCGAGAGAAGGTAATGACCATGTGCATGGTATAAAACATATGTGATAAATATTTAAAAATGAAAAAAAAAAAAAGAAACAAACAAAATCTTTCGTCTGGCCCAGAGGTAAGTATTTATTGTACGTTATACTCTTAGAAAAACATGGCTCTAATGGAACCCTTTAAGGTCCTTCGGTCATGGCTGAGGTGAAACCCTTTATGGTTCTGTATGGAACCCTCACAGCAACTGTTCCAAATATTTCTCCCTTTCTTCTTATATCAAAGAAACGTTTTTATCGTACTGGTTCCATATAGAACCATCCTCTTTTCTAAAGAACCTTCAAACAACCAGTATTTCTAAGAGTGTATAATGGATCTTTGAGAAAGAGGATTAGACATTTGATATTCCTGTATAAGGAGAGTAGCAAATCAGTGGTCGTATTGAAATACAAAAGGAATTATGTATTTTGTATATATATTTTCAAAAATTAAAAGTGCTTACAAAGGATATTGATAAACTAAAACCAATGAATAATGAAATGTTCCAGATAATCTTCCAGAGACTCGTTTATGCATAAATCATAATATCGAGTTTCATAGATATCCTTCAAACGTCCCGAGAGAAGGTAATAACACGGTAATAAAATGGCATAGTATACAGAAAATATATAGGTGATAAATATGAACTACACAAAACACCCAAACGAGTATTACAAAGAAGACAACAGTTGGCCCTAATTCAGCTTTCAAAATTGATGATTTTTTAAAACGATTTTCTGAAAGTTTTTACAAGACTTTCCAAGGTGTGATAGACAAAAAAATCCACTGGGATCGTTCTAATCAAAATTTAAAAAATAAACGAGAGACCGTTTACTAGCTTAAGGACTATTCTACTAGGTCAACTAATTTATTGAGTCTTATTGTTATTGCATTTCGAGAAATAAACCATGAAAAATGCAGTCTATTTCTGTTTCTGTTGACATTTACTCATTTTGCAGAAATAATAATTTGATTTTCACCACCGCACATATTTGTAATCCTGAGTATTCAAGCGTTCCAAAACTTTATACATATATATGTTACAGATTTATATTCTAAATACAGCGGGTGTTCTGAAAATCAACCAAGGGATCCAACAAAACCTTAACGGCCTGTGTTGTGTGGTTTATTACAATAGCCAATTCCCTTACCAGTTAAAGTCACCGATGACGTTGAGGGTGTTGTTTTTAGGGTAGGTGGCACCCCAGCACCAATACACCGGATGTTTGGTCACCATTTGTCTGATGACACCATTGTGAGGCGGGCCCACATTCACTGCCTCCCATATCCCTATCTGCTGAGCAAGGTTGTTGGGTTCTGACTGAGGCTTATATCCTTAAAATAAAATCAAAATTAAGACAATGATAACTGAGATTCCCTTGTATTCCACTATATAGCTGAAAGCGAGAGACAACTTATGCTTAATTCTGAACAGCCTGCACGGAGGCGTGACCTTTTGAGGTCATATTGTTATTTTCTTTCTGTAAGATTATATGTAGTAATTACACAAAAAAACAATAACAAAAATATCCGACGACACAGACACGTTGTACCATCTCTATAATGCGAGAAGAGCAATCATTGTCAAACTTTTGAAACTTGTCAATTTGATGTCGAAGAATTAAAAAAACATCCCCCGATAAAGTATCGGAAATAACTGTTACTGACGCCTAATTTTATTAGGTAGTTCGGGAGAGGATATTGAGGTTGCCAACTGCCCAGTAGAATACACAGTTTACCTTTATTTGATAACTGACAGTTTGTTGTTATAAAGTTGATATCTGACATATTAAAACGAACCTTTCAGTCTATCAATACAACAATAAGATAATAAGATTAATGAGATTGACCTAACAACAAAACAAAACAAAACCCACACACACGAAAAGAAATCACCTAGGCAATGCACAAATTGCCAGAATTTAGTTAACCCATTAGTCAAAGAAAATAATATGAATCTTGTTAGAAGATTCAATAATGAACCAATTAATGGACAGTGCTTGTGAATAGTATAGCAAAAAACATAGTTTCCGCCCATGGGGAACTTTTGGCCTTTTGAATCTATTGAATTTGGGCGGTTGTGGAAATATTCGCTAGCAGACTCACTTTGGATACACTAACGTTTGGATTTTGTTTGCTAATGTTTTTGACTGGTGGTCTGGTCTCGTAGTTACTATTTAGGTGTATTCAATAGCAGAATTATGCTCGTATAAGCCAGCAATCGAACCCATGGTTAAAGTCCCATCCTGCTAAGCAAATAAAGGTTTGGGTTCCATTTGAGCTCTTTAGTTACTGTGAAAGTTGTTGGGATCATAAAGAACCTGTTGATTTGACGTTACAATTGAGTACCTTCGAAGTTATCATGATAAGGAAGTGGGAAAGGTTGTGAGGGTGGTGGAACCGGAGCGCTTCCCTTCTGTCCCACGGTTAGCGTCGTCAGAGTGTACACCTCATCTTCACCCAGCCAAAGGTGTATATCACCACCATCAACCTGTTTATAGAGAAGGGAATATACAACTGCGTGAAACACAGAATTCCGCAGCAAATTGCCTTCGTCCGTCAATACTCTTGGTCTGTTATGACATAAAAACACCAAACACATTGCTGACCTACCGTTATATTGCTAAAGTTGTCAAGGTAATCGTACTCGTGAAACAAAACTATCGCGCACAGCAAACTGTGCCACAGAACAAAACATGTGTCAAAACAAAGCTATCTGGTGAAAAAAAACCTTCTGACACAGCAAAACCATTTGGGACAACACATGTGTTGCAACGCGGTCATGTGGTGCAACAGATACATAGGGTACAACAAAACCATATGGTACAACAAAACTATCATCACGCACAATAAGACTGTCCCACAGAACAAAACCATATGGTACAGAAAACACCACAAAATCATCTGGTATAACAAGTTCATGTGATGCAACAAATACATTTGGTACAACCATATGGTGCAACCAAAATATATATCGTATAACAAACCTATCATCACGCACACCAATACTGTCCCACAACAAAACTATGTGATACAGCGAACCTATCATCACGCACTCCAAGACTCACACAACAAAACCATGTGGTACAACGAGACCATCATTACGCATACCAATACTGCCCCACAACAAAACTATGTGGTACAACGAACATATCCTCACGCACACCAATACTGCCCCACAAAAAAACCATGTGGTACAACGAGACCATCATCACGCATACCAATACTGTCCCACACCAAAACCATGTGGTACAACGAGACTATCATCACGTACACCAATACTGTCCCACAACAAAATCATGTGGTACAACGAGACTATCATCACGCACACCAAGAGTGTCACACAACAAAACCATGTGGTACAACGAGACTATCATCACGCACACCAAGACTGTGGTGCAAATGTGGTGCTGGCATAATAATATATATATTTTTTCTTTTACTAGTGTTTTTAACTTCTAATTAACATACAGATCTGAAATAATTATTTCTCGTGTGACGTTTCGTTTTTAGAGGTATTAAATTTAAATAATTACCGCTATATCGCCTAGATAGTGAAATAGTGTGCTAGGTTCTCCATCAAATCTCAGTTTACTGTACCACATCTGCAGTTTCTTAATCTTCGCCTGAAAAGACAATCAAATCAAATTCTTAAAACACATTTTTTTTATATATGAACATGGTAGGCACTTTTAATTAAGTAGTCGTCTATTTCTTCCCACATAAAGCATTTTCAGAGTCATTTTTTCAATCACATTTTTTGTTGAAATTTAATTTTTCATTCTGTTTTCTCAAAAACCCTTTGAGCTACACCCGTGAAATCGACATGCTTATAAGTGACATAATAATTTAGTAAAGGATATATCAATTTTATTTTGTTGCCTAGTTATCTGTTTAAAGCAATTTTCCTAAAATCAATTATTGAAATTGAGCTTTCTGCATTAAAAGAATGAATAATTCAAAAAGTAAGACGAATTAAATTATTTTTAGATAAAACAGAGTTAAGAAATTAAATTTCGACAAAAAATGAAGTCCTAGAAATCTTACAAAACCCATCCAGCTGAACACTTACGAAGAAATGATTCAACATATACACAAATAAAAAAAGAACAATTTTGACCTCTAAGGGGATGTCCATCGTTAACGGCAAGCATGTTCCGAAGCGTGAATCAGTTAATTAGGAATTAGGCTGCTGAGCGCCTTTGGGTGCCCCGCAAATGTTTGGTTTATACTGTCCCTCGACGTCAAAAGTATATCATGGAAGTTTATCGGGGATTGTGGAGTTGGTTTGTACCAGGTTTCTGTCTGGTTTTCCACCGAACTCCGTCGATGTTAAGTCATTGAGTGTAATACTCCAGACAATGACACCAAACATTAAATCAAGCTAACACATAAATATAAGTATTCAGAATTCTCCACAAACAACGCAGTAAAAGGTTAATTGTAAGCAAATGAATCCCCCTGTACATTGACCACTGACTTTTTGGTGACCATTACGACAGCATTTTGGTATAGCTTGAGACATTTTAAGATCCAGCGGTTAAACTGAGCATTAAAAATGGATTCAAAGAAAGGCTTGTTGTATGAGGACTTGTTATTATAGGAAAGAGCGAAATGAAAAAAAATCAATGATTGATTGATAGTGTTTTTAACGCCGTGCTTAAGTTCATATTTCACGAAAATGAAGGTGTTGTATTCGAGCAATACTTCCACCACCATCATAAAATGTGGAGTGTTTTGTTATTAAAAATTAACCTCCCTCCAGTGCAAAGTAAAGATAGCATGACAATACTAGCCAGAGGACACGAATGGATAAATTAATTTGATATAAAGTAAAAACCATACTTACATAGCTTCCGGACAATCTGAATTTAACGTCTTGTGCTATAGCGGTGTACGGGGAGTTGATACAGTTAGTGTGTTTATTAGTCTGAAATCATACAGGAGACGAAAAAAGCAGATGAAATCTTTGGTCACAAATATAATAGATCAAAAGTGTTTTGTGCTATTTTAAAAAATAAAATTGCTGACCGGCGACGAGAACAGGAAATTGCCACGAGCAAGTTAATTAAACCACAGACGTCCAAATTGGTAATTATCAAACTAGTTTCGGTCATTAAGATGCAGTCATTTCAAGTAGAGGTGTGTTGGTCGTAAATGTCATTAATATTATCTCAATATGAGGCGTGCTGGCCGTAATGGTCATTAAGATTATCTCAAGCTGAAGTGTACTGGGCCAGATTTCACAAAGCAGTTTTATACTTAAGTCAAAATGTTTAAAGGTCCTCACATTTCTCAGTTTTGAATTATAACATTTAATATTTTAGTATAATTATTATAACGTAAGTAAGTCAGAATTACAGGTATTACTTTAAAAGTAAGTTCAGGCAATTGGCAAAAATATCAAATTTAGTATTTTGACTTCAGTCAGAAAATGCTTTGTGGAACCGGCCCCGGATCTGATAAAAAGTATGCTAATCATGTTTCATACACTGATATATGTTTGATCAGAAGTACTAGTTAATGGAGTTCTGGTCTGAGCAATTGACTTGTGAAGCATTCCACATTTATCCAGGAATCTTTCAATACTTAGGCTATAGGCTATTTTATTATATTGTATTAAATCTTATGGATTTAAATTTAATCATCAGTGACTTTTAATATACACTTGGATGTGTTATCCAATGAAATCATTCGTTTGTACCACGTGACGATACAATATAGCCTAATACCATATTGGATTTGATCGAATACCGTATAGGGGTGAGTTGCTCGAAAAACGATTAGCCGCGAACACGAGATTAAATCGCTAACGCAGGTTAGAGATAGACCTTCAACATGGCGTGACGTCATCTAATACGGATTTAATTTAATAGCGCTTCAAGCAACTGGCCCTCGGATTGGAAAAATAGTGTGATAGTGTGATGACATTTGACGTTATGCAGAGAATATAGCTATGTAAAATGTCACAAACATAATCCCTTTGATTCTTCTTCTAAAAACATAACATATTGTCATGAATCACTTTTACTGATAATATTTAGATGTGTTTATCCGTTTGTTCCTTAAATAATAGCTCCAAAATGGTTTAAAACGGGTTTAAAATGGTTTCGTCAGGATTTCTGACGGTAAGCCTAAAGCCCAAGTCACACCAGACGCGACGCGACGTCGCGTCGCTTGGGTGTTGTTCACACTGGGCTCTGCACGACACGTTTCATTCCAATGCTGTAACATTGGTAAGCTCGCTCAAACATTGACGTCACAATGCAAATAACGTCACAATGTTACGTTAGTGAACATGCGACTGCAGCGCGACTGTCATAAAAAGTACATAAAAAGTAGTGTTCTACATTATTTTCGTGCAGCGCGACAGTCGCGTCGCATCTGGTGTGAATTGGGCATTTCTTTGATTCACTTCACTCGCTCACTATCATTAAATTACGTTTCGTGACGCTTACAGAACTATATGACGTCAGTGTACGTTCTTTTCTTTGTAACGCGCAGTAAAATATGTCTACGCAACACAAAAAATAAGTCAGTGACGTCTGAAAGATCAGTTGTAAATCGTATATATTTGGTAGACAGTTAGGTGTATAATAAGGTATTATTTTGTATCATCACGTGGTACAAACGGATTGCTTTCATTAGATAACACATCCAAGTGTATAATAAAATTCCCTCCTGATTAAATTTAAAGCCATAAGATTTAATACTTCACTTGCCTATAGTATATTATCATGCATACTGACAGAATCCATTGATAGATCCCGTCTTTACTGCATTGACGATACAGCCGATTCCATTATCCGTTGGAGGTTCTCACTTTTTAAAACCAGTTTAGATCTTTTAGAACAGGAATAAAACTTAGACATCTAAGCCCATATGTGTACCTAAGGTTAGAGTAAGAGTTCCAGACTTTCATCTTTCAGTTCCTATCGCCTACCGCTTATTTAATCGAAACTTATTTTCCGTTTTGGACTTACCATTTAGATTTTCTTTTTTATTGACCATAAATTAAATAGGAATTATATACATGTTATTTTTCCTGAAATATACATGGCCGGAATAGGGCTTGTTCTATCCCAATACTCCTTTACTTATAATAAATATACTAGGAAATAAATACACAAAACAAATCAAACGGAGTATAAATTAATGCTGGTGGCAGTTAATGAACATATATGCGTTTATCACATCTATAATTACGTAAAACGAAACCATGGCTGGAGTGTATGTTCTTAATTACACTGTTAAATAGGTTGAAAGTAAATATGACTAGGCTCTGGATTTAAACAAGGAGGTAGACTCTTTGCTGTAGAGTGTAGTTGGTGATTTGTTTAATTCTCTAGGACCGCTATGAAAATATGTATATCATAAAATGAGAGTAGAATAACAGAGGAGTAGAGTTAATGGTAATGTTTTGAGAGTTCTAAATATAGCAGTGAGTGTGCTCAAGTCGCTGTGATAGATTGATAATGCAAATGGCACGTTTCTGGGCTAAAAATTGTGGATTTAAGTATGAGTGGTAGCCCATGTGCATTCAGTAGCTGGGCAATGCAACTAACGGTAAGAAACCTTAATTTCTATTTTTTTACTTTATTTTTTCGTTTTTTTCCTCGTTAACAAATATATCTGTACGCTTCTTCCTTTGTCATTGGTTTGAAAACGATGTTTGTTTGTGGGTTGATACCGTTTTTAAGATTATTTCACTCATATGACCGCGTGCCAGCCAAATGGGCGAAGGAAACCACTCACGACGGCACTGGTAACAAACAAAGACAAGAAGGGATAAACAAAGGACAATCACAGGACGCAATACAAAGACGTCGGCTTCATGATGCCTATTATCTATGATAGCACCAGGCAGCTTCCTCCAATCGCCGGCTGGTTTTAAAACGATATAAGAATCTACAGCAAAACAACTGTACAGTTGCGATCCGTATAAAAAAATTTCTTTTATTAACATTTATTATTTTTATACGATTACCAGTCAAATATCGTGGGTTTCTTTCTACTTAAACGAGATATTTCACTGCTGTCTTTGACCCGGTCCAGACTACTTTTGTGGTGACGCCTGCTTATTGGCGGATTAAATGGAAGACGCCGACTAAGCAAATACAGATATAGTATACGGAATTACTCAATTTACCAGGAGAATTATATTGTGTATTTAAAACTAAATCAGTGAAAATGAGTTGATCACTTCTATGCACGAACAGGCGCCCGTTTCATCAGGAGAACAGCAACAATATCGCATTTATCTTACCAGGCTGTGACATTCCTGCAACAAACCGAAACACATGTATGCAAGCACCAAGGCATAATTAGTTCCTTTTGCGGATAGAGGGACAGATAATTACTTATAGAAAAATGTAACTTGGCAAATATGTAATAAATATTAATCTTGTATTAATATCCGATCTAATTATAATCCACATAACATTGGTACAGCTTGGCTTTTACACAGCTGATCAGGGAATTTGTCCTGGTTAGGAGTTTGTCGATGTTATTAATTATAAATAGAATATTACACAGTTAAGTTTGAATAAAATAAATAACGCTATATTGAATGGTGGTTATGGGTTTATGGTTATCCTGTCAACCATTCACTTGAGCAATATTTATGGTACTGAAACTTAACTTTGCAATATCCCCTAGTATGACAATGTACATTACCACTACAAGGAATGGTACTGAATAACAGAATAAATCATGTAACTTATATCATGTCCATGTAACATCACTTACATCTCACAGTTTTGTGTCCATTACTAAATAAGGTGAATATTGGTTCGATTCCCAAAAAGGTTGATGGATTGATTGGTGTTTTACGCTGTGCTTAACGGTGTTTCACTGATATGACGGCTGTGTATTCCAACAATAATTGACAATAGCACAACCAATATGTGAAGCGTTTCAATAATGTAGGAAAGTTAATCTTCCTCCAGTGCCAAGTAAACTAAAGACAACATTGCTACTCTTCAAACATACTGCCCTTAGCAAGAGAGTACCCATAAAAGGAGTTACACACTTCACATATTATGTTTTGGAACATTTATTACTGCCTTTGAATTTGAAAGGTTATCAACCTAGCACACAAAATGACACAAAACAAAAATACTTTTTTAAAAATATCAAATGAGCTGTGGAGCTCGTCACAATTTCACCAAGATTTGATTCTACACTCAAGTTTTATATTCATTTAACATAGTTATATAATGTTCTCTGCTCAATTTTTCTCATGATTTGAATTGTGGACTCTTTGTCTTTTTTCGTCATATTTTGATAACTGGAAAAACTTTACTCAATGTGAACTCAAACTCTGGAGGAGAAGTGGAATCTTTCTTATGACCTCCCATCAATAACTTCATCACCACAAAGTTTGTCTTCGCTATTTTGGTGAGGTTTTGTACCTCTTCATTTGGGTTTGTCACAGACTCATACATTGCTTTGGCTTGATGGAAGCACTTACATGACATCGAGTACATGTCTCTTGCAGTGGGTGGAGTTTCATATCGACGGAGGTCAGACATTTCACAGAATTGCGAATAATGGATCATCGGTGGGGTAATAATGTTACCAAAGGGAGAGAATCTATGTGTATACCTAACTTCTTCACTATCAAACTCAAAGTTGGGTTGTTCCATTTTCCCGTCAAGTCTGAAACCAACGATAGCTTTGTAATAACCCCCACAAAGCTGCTGTGCTGCCTGTGTAATAAGCAGTTCTTTGTCATTGGTTTTAGATTTCTTTTTCTTCTTGTTTCGTTTGTTTGATCTGCCTTTACTCTGTTGCTCAGCAAGTGCCTCATGTTCAGAAAGAAATGTTGAAGCCCTGCTAACAGTAGAAGCCAACCAAGCATATAAGAGCTCATGTAGATACCAGAAGATGTAGTGATATTCAAATGTGGCGTAGAGTTCCAGCTCAAATCCAGATATGGTGTAATGTATCATCACTTGAATAGTATGATACACCACCCATGTCCAGAAGCATGCCAAATGCTGACGACTTGGATCAGTTTTCAGAAGAACATTATGTAGATAGGCATCAACCTTGTTTGCTTCTTCTTGAAGTGCTGCCATGTCTTCTAACAGATGAGCCCACTTGTCTCTCTGTCGAGCCCTGTTATGTCCGGTTATCTGATATATACTACAAATAGGACGAACGGCATGGGACAAAAAGCCATCAACATACTCTTTTGCTTGTGGTATGCTGTGCAGGGAAGATTTGGGCATGAGTGAAGGAGGAGCTATAAAGTTTCTGATGGTTTCTCGAAAAGAATCCACAACAGTGTGAATTCCAAATATTTTCCTGTTCGGAGGAAGGAAAGTTAGTTGCAGCAATGACCTTGACAGAACACACGGCGATGATTTGCTAAAATCTAGAAAAATCTCCAATACATTGTGCATTGAACTTACAGATGGTAGAGCACACACAACTTTCAGTTTTTCTAACAACTGTTCTAGATAGCAGAGCGCTTCGGTGCGACTCTTGATAACAGTGTAGCGAGGAAATGTTGGCGGAAGAAGTCGCTGGTTTATAATGGGCTCAAATCCCATGATGGTTGGATAGTCAGTCTTGGTTACCTCCCTTTGTTCTGGTTGCAGTCCGAATTTCTCTGTATCTTTCATAACAGGGATAAGTTCAGCCAATTGTTCAACGGTTTTTTGAGCTTGGGGGATGCCTTCACACTTATCTTTTGTGAAAGATAGTAACATTGAGAAAAACAGTCGGTAAAACCGGACTCTAGTAAAAACAGCCACAGATAACTCATGTTCTTTCTCCGTAGCCTCATTGCGTTCCTCACCTGATTTGATACGAGTGTTTTTAATTACTCTGTTCAGATCCTCCTCTACTTCTTTCATCATTCCCATCACACGAATATCAGTAACTTCTGAGCCCATTTTGAATCCATATGTCATGGGCTGGAAATCTTCCTCCTCAAACACATTTGCTCTATTTATTCTATCTCTAATCAGGTCAACGATTTTGAGGAAGCATAAACTAATAGCCTTGGTACATCGGTCTTCAATAATGTAAGGGTTGTGGAGGTAGAGATTGGTGAAAACCGTCTGGGCTAGAGAATGGCCCTCCAGCCAGGTCACCATACACGCCAGCGTCGAGTCTGTAATACCGATCACCTCCTCTGCTGTCAACTTTTTGATTTTAACAGTACCTGCTTCTACAGACTGTTCCAGGTTTAACACTTTCCGTTTTATTTGATTACACATCATGCCGGCATCCATTTTCGGGTCCATCATTTCTATGGCAGACATCGCCTCAAACAAACCAAACACTTCATCGTGCATTAGCTCTCCGAGACTAAGATCTGCACATGAGTCCATAAATTCATTAGTGATGTCAAGCCAGTTGTATTTAGGCTTTTCGATGTCATCGTTGTCGGGTTTCATGTCAGATTTATCCATTTCTATCACCCCCAAGCTACCAGGCATGATCGTCAAAACGAAAGGAAGTGCTTTCTTTTTCTTCAAATAGGTAATCAGAAATACATACGACACAGAGTGTATAAATATATGCTTTTTTTCTTTTTCTTTTTTTTTTTGTTGAAAAATAAATTAACAACAATACAATTTGAATAAATTAAACGTGTGCATTCGTATATTTTGATTATACGGTGTCTTTATTTATGTAAAAATTGAGGAATTATGATCAGTTTTGGAACACAAATTCCGCTCGATTTTTCAGTCTGTATCTCAACGATTGGACATCCCTACAGGTGGCGCTGGCGGACGTCATGTGACTTGCAGGGTGGAAGTAGATAGCAGACAGCTTCTGAAATGGCCTATGTTGTTCAAAAGTTTAAGAAATCCTTGCCATTTACCTCAGTGAAGAATGTTTTACCTTGCCTCCCGTGCAATAAACTCGCGATTCTTTCTAATACTGGAGAATTGACGATCGTGGATATCGCCAGAGACAACATTTCTCATCGACATGTCGTGAAGAATGTTGCAAGGTATAAGTTATTATCTGGGATTAGCCTTAAATGACGTCTTACCTTCCCCATTTTGTTGTGCCCATTGTATCAGGGCTTCATGTTTGAAATGAACAGGAGAGCTGAAAATCACTCACCTGGTTGGTTTTAGGAGAGTGTTTTTAATTATCTAGAAGAGTGAATTCTATTTAGCATAATGTTAAATTGGACAATCTGCGAGAGCTTAAAACAGTGTACCTAAATCTTTAATTAGGTGAGCTTGAGTGATCTCTCTCCTCAAATGTGAAGCCCTGTTGTATATGTCCGGTATCAATGTCATAACGGGATGCCCTAAATTGCCATAGGAATGTATGACCTGCACTGCATTGCTTTCAATCCTGTCGTAAAATAAATCCATCTAGGCAGCCCCTAGACCTAAATGACGTCTTACCTTCCCCATTTTCTTTGGCCATGTTATATGTCAGCTTTCAACGACATTACTCTGAAGGAAAGTAGCAGTAACTTCGGTACGGTCGTAAAATAAATAGTTCTAGGCAGCTCCCGGCCTCAAAATTGGGTTCATAGGTGGCTAGTGGAATAAGGTCTCGGTAACAGTCATTTCCGATACTTTGTCATGGGTATTTCACATAAACCAGCCATCAATATCCAGAAATTCGCTTTCCATTTCAAACACTTAGACATTTTTGCTACGAATCGAAACGTACCTCCTGCGCAGGAGATTGCTATTCTCAGTTATAACGCACATGCGCGAAGAGCATAAATGTAGTATAAGTACAGTATTTTTAGCTGACAAAATCAGCTTTGTCAACTTCATATTTCATATTGCCATGGTGCTCCCTACCTGACATGACAAGCATCAGGAGTCCATAGTTAAAAAGTATTCCATATTAATCCTTAATTGTGCATCGTCAGTCATGTACATAGTCAACTCGAATTGAGCCCCACTTTAAACAAACCAAAGGTCGAATATCTTTTTTATCTGCTACCGAACAGTAAAATGCAGGATTGGTTATTTTTCGATTAAATAAATAGTCCTGTATTAGAAGAGTTTTAGCTGTCGAATGTCTAGTTTAGGTCTAACGACCATAAAAGATTCACAGTAAGTGTAAATCATCACAGTGCTGTTATCTTTTTGCCAAGTTTTCATAGCTTATAGCTAAGAGAAACAAACTTTTTCTAATAATTTTCATACTTCTCTCATTTTGGTAAAGACTTAAAAGTTGATTCACACAAGTTAAGTGTTTGGTGATGTATTGTCGTACAACCGATAAATAAACCATCCATCCTTCTGATCAATTTAGTTTGGAGAATTTGTGTATGGCAAAGCTTGAATCAAGGACTGTTGTCTACTGTATGATCTGTATCGCTATATGTATTGTATTGTGAGGCCAATATCGAGATGCGTATCGTGGCAAGACTGAAGAGTGTATCATTACACCCCTATGGGCTTGATTCCATCATATGAGTGAAGTTGAACTAACGTTCTGTGGTATAGTACATCAAAACTCATTTTAAAAAAGCAATTGTTTTTTTTTTTAAATTTACCTTTTGAATTTTTTAACTGTACATTTGGAGCTATTGATGAACTGTTGCAATAATTGTGGGTTTTGGCAACAACTCGTGCAAGTTAATACAACATTAAAAACATTACATTTGTAATGTTCACAAATTTACACTTTATATTTGATAGTATTTGCTGGCTGACAGACACAGGGCTAGAAGAGGAGGAAATAGAATGTCCCGCTTTCTGTGTGGTAGAGGACACTCTAAGGATAACAGTTTATTCTCTTAAAGGTGATGGACTGGAGAAAGTGTATGATTTTTCCGGACCTCTTGTTAAACAGATACTTGATGAACAAGGTGAGATCAGGCTTAAAATGACAATCGATATCTGCTTATTTTGGCACGGGTGGTAATATTATCTTTGATCTGTCAACACTATATTTGTTATAGTGGCACTCTTAAATGTTATCACAGGCATGATGTAGTGATAGATACAACATTTAATAATTGTTGACATTTGTGGGTAGGAGAGTGACAGTGTGAGAGGTGTAAAAAATGGTCATCCCTGCAAACAATATTTTATTTGCTGTTCAAATAAAAACTGTTGAACTGGCAAATAAATGAAAACTTACAGTTAATTTACTATGAATACTTGCTTTGATTTCTGGATCCGAGCTTTTTAAACTGCATAAGAGATTACATTAGATTGGGAGGACAGTATTGTCGAGGTTTCCTTTAATTATTAGATATCGTAGGAGAGTGACTATCTGTCACCATGGAGCTATAATAAGAAGGAGGCACAACTGACCCACATCAAAGTGTACTATGATCGATTCCGACACAGCTGGA
>JAQQZZ010000034.1:499382-511188 GCA_030265115.1 Mopalia vespertina
TAAAACGAGAAATTTCTGTTTTTGTTGAAGTACCCCCCCCCCCCCCCCCCCTACACACACACACACATACACACACGCGCACACACACAGAAAATAAGATGACGCGGAAGAGAATCGTCCCACATTCGACTTAAGAAGCATTTAGTGATTCAACCCAAAAACTATTACTAGGGGATAAACAAAAAACCAAGATTGGAAAGTTTTCCCACACTTTTAAACAATCGCCTAAAATGTTGGCATATCCTTAAAAAAGGCGAAGTCACAAATGGTTACAGGATATGCATGATAAACTATCCAAACCTACAATCGTATTCTCGCGAGAGTTTCTATAGTGGACGAGACTGAGAGCCTCGACGTAGAAAGTATATTTTAGATTGTCCAAACCTAGTCACCTTAACTTGTCAGTCAGATCTTGTATGAACATGTCGCCAAATTCACGACCTTTCACGTGGGATAACAATATGTATATTGTTATACCAGATTACACCCACACTTTCTTCTGTCCTCAGCAAGACTAATCTTAGCTTAGTTGCTCGGTCATTACCTGATCGAGTCAAATGCTCGACCAAATAGAGTCTGATATAGTGAAATACTTATTGTAGAATGCGAACCATCCCCCAACGTTACGTCTTACACTGCCGAATTAACGTTCACTGGTTCAGTGATATGAATAATCCACCCTTAAGGTAAATATCCCAACGAGCACAGCCTCAACCTAACTAGCAATAAAGACCATTGTAACTCAAAATATTATATAAGTGTGATGATATATGTATTTGTTAAAATCATATACCGATTAAAATATCCTCTGCAAAACTGTGTCTGGCAGTCCAGTCGTCATTGACAAAAAAATATAATAATTGACAGGTCGGATGTGCGTTTGATGTCTGGCTGAGTGGTTAAATGACTGTCTAACTGCGTGCACGCATGTCTGGTGATAGAGAAGTCACAAAACGTATACAGCTGTGGCGGTGAAGACATTTCTGTGGTTAGACAGAATATAAAACATTTCCTGTTGCATAAACGGGTTATATAGACAACGTGGTACTTTTAGTACTTTATTTGTCTAATTTGTAAACCTCCAGCGAAGCTCTACTCAAAATATTTGTCTGAGATATACTATACTGTTATTACATGGCTATTTGACTGTCTGGCGCTAACTAATCCTATCCGTGCATGTCGAAAACACGAACCCCTGGAGAGAGAATCGTAAGAATTGCACGATAAGACAGCCGGACACGCAATAAGACCCCGCCTCGTGTGTTTTAAGGTATATACAGTCAGATCATATCGCCCTTTTCTATGGTGTGCCCTAGACAACGTGTAACCTGGGATTTCAGTATATTGTAATCCCAGGTGAAACTGATTTTATATTCAACTAAATAGGATAATATTTACATCTATTGGTGGTGTTTTTATTAACGAGGACAAGAATATCGGTTTGCTGGCTTATACCTGTACTCTAGTCAGCTGAACTGAGGTATAGCTTCAGGACATTATGGAGCTGGCTGGTTTAAGTTGAGATAACTTTTTTTCCGTATTCAATTCAATGTTGCTCTGAATTGCATATGCATTAACAGTAAGCTTGGCGTTTAGAAGTCACATTAGCCCGGAGACATCTCGTCTGATGGTTCTGCGTTTGGGATAATAATACTAACCCTAGCCCTAATATTAACCTTATCCCTATTACTAACCCTAGCCCTAATACTAACCTCAAATCTAATCCTAAACTAAACCTTCGTACTAAGCTTCGTGCAAATCGCATTTGAACTGGTACGTGGATCAATCGCATTGGGTTAATAGCCTCGAACCCCATACAAGAAAAGACAGGAGACGATTATTAGCGTTGGTCCCGTATCGGACCATCAAGTTAATAGCATTGAATGTGTCATAATCATATTGTATAATAAACAAATACTGTGTGACGGAGCATCGTCCAGAGCTCACAAATCATGATGTCTCTTTCTCATAAATGCAATGTCCTTCTTGTTTTGTTGTACTATGCCGTAAACATTTGCGAGATAGACGGACAGCTGGACTCTTTAGGCTATATAAATCTCTCGTAAGCCTCTGATTTACATGAAAACGCTTTCGCGTGACGGTTTTGGCGTAAATTTCGCTTGAGAGAATGTCATTGATTCAGGGCGTCGGCTTGCCAGAGAACACTTTCACGTAAGCAATCTTAAGATGACTTTGGGACTGGATCAAAATAAAAGTCATATCCTATGCTCCGGCGTTAACTGTACTTTGGGCCATTTTCGCTTTTTGTGGGCAACGTTACCGCTGGCGGAATTGTCTTCTGGGCAAGATATTCGATCATGCAACACCTGAAGACGTCGCATGACAAGATATTCGGCCATGCAACACATGAAGACGTCACTTGACAAGATATTCGGCCATGCAACACCTGAAGACGTAAAATTTATCCTTTAAACTCGGAGTATTTCCCAACAGCTTAACAATTTCAAGAATTCTCTAATACATAAGTCTTCATAAGTCATGGCTTTAATAATTATTGACATATTTCTGTCTTGCCTTGTCTAAGAAAATTGTTTGAAAGATTAGCTGCCAACAAGGTAACAACGTACACATCAAGTAATTTATCACAATCAATATGGTTCCGATCTAACCATTCAGCAGTACACACCTTAATATCTCTTTACGATAAACTCATTTCATCCAAAGAAAAAATTAAGCTAGTATCTCATAATTTCTCGATTTTGCCAAAGCATTTGATACTGTTGACCATGTATCCTCTTAGCTAAATTAAGACTCTATGGTTTTACAGATATTGACAACATGTGGTCCATAGTTACTTGTCCAATCGCAAGCATTTTCTATCTTACAATGACACTAAATCGCAAAGAAATAATATAAATGTCGGTGTATCAGGGCTCGATACTAGGTCCTATACTATTCCTCATATACATTAATGATATTCCCGATTGCACCAAACTTGACGTTTTATTATTTGCAGATGAACAACATCGAAACAAAAGGAATCTATTTTTTATATCTGGTGAAAAAACACATACCTTTACATTTCTTGGTGTTACCGTTAATAACAAACTCACATGGTCAACAGATATTAGTGAAGTTTGAAAAAAAATCTCTAGAAATTTGGGTATTTTGTACCATGTTAAGCATTTCCTGAAAATAAAAACCCTACACATTTTGTATTTTGCACTTATCTATCCCTATCTTACGTGCTGCAATAACGTTTGGTCAAATACTTTTGACACCCATCTTTTCCCACTCATCCGACTCTACAAATTCCTTCATCAGCCTCATCTTCTGCATGCCTTCCTTTTTCCAAACATTCTTTACAAAACAATTTGATGTTCACCGATACCCAATGTTTAAGATCCAGTTATAAAATAGATATAGTTCGATTAGAAAATTAGAGAGCATAATTCAACACAAGAAATGATGCTCGTTTTACACATATGCATTTTATTGCAGAGAGAAGTATCGCTTTAATGCAAATGTGCTGCTGGGAATTGTTAGTGTGTTCCGGTGCTCTGAAAACAGTCTGGTCACTGTGACAATAGCTATATATTACCACTCCTATATGGAAAGAGCGACAAGGTGTGGCTGTCGCAAGCGAATCTGTTACCAAGCATGTGTTATAAAATGCAATGTCTAATGCGGTTGACATAAGATAATTGAACTTCTATTATTTGTCCGTACTGTGTGTCTATATATATCTGGAGAGAAAAAGGAGTGTTCGGTTTATTTGTCTATTACATCACATTTACATTATTGACATTTTGTAAACATGTTTAAACGTTGACTTGTATACAACATGATGTATTTGGTGGGTATACTGAATGATTAAATTACAAAGTATAGGCCTACATATCTGTCATACGTTGTTTGCACCATGTAGATTGTTACTACCTTTTCTCGAGATCTCGGTATTACAATCTGCTCTGAAACAGTTCTCTGAGAGTTTATCTAGAACATGAGATGATTAATCGGTTTTAATTTTTAATCAACATCCCAATCTCAATGTGACTCATCATTGGAAAAATATATATTATACAAAAACAGAAAATAAAGTTGACTCTACAATTCATCACATGTAGGCCTTTTGATGCCTTGCTTTAACATTTTACTCAGTTCGATGTCTGTAACAAAATTAAAAAGTTATTTCTACTTACAAACATGCTCAGTTTAATTGTCAATTACGTGCACACAACTGGAATCCATTTCACAACCACCTGGAAACAGCTTAACATGGCACGTGTCACCCTGGCGACACGCCCACCTTAGGAGTGTTGAGTTGCATGTAAACGTAACCACGTGCGTGATTGTTTGGCGAGAAGGTTGTAAACTAGTCAAATAAATTAAATAAAGCCGTAAAAAGTCTTTAAGGACCAGTATGTCGGTCAGCTGATGGTGGCGATATTTAAAGCTAGCATGGAGTTTCACCATGCTTAAACCAACCTACATTTAATTCCTATAAGGAATATAGAGGATCGTGCGGAAATGTTGAACGGTAGGCCTATATATATATTGCATAGTATATATAGGAGCGTAACTCGCTTTTGTTGAATAAATAAGCCAGACCGTTTTTCAATATTATGAAAAATATATAGCACTGTATAACCCACAACGACCACAAACCTTACATAAAAGCATTTATAGTAATTAAATAAATCTCCCACACCTTAAATGTTAAGCTCACGGGGTGTGACAATATTTCTGTCAACTGAGTACCGCAGAACAATTAAAAAAATATCTTGACTCGCGCCAACATCCGCATTCTTAACAGCTGTACAAAACGATATCAAAGAATTATTCCAGGAACACGGATTCACAAAAAAGAATGTATCATGATACCCGAGTTCATAAATTGTAAACGATGCACGACCAACAAACATATATACGGTTTCATCAGTTAATAGCATACAAGTCTTTGCATTGGTCTATTTAACATTGTGTTTTGTTATATGAACCATTGATCTGACTGACTGACTGACTGACTGACTGACTGACTGACTGACTGATTGACTGATCGATCGATCGATCGATCGATCGATCGATTGATTAATTGATTGATTGATTGATTATTTGACTGGTTGATTGATTGATTGATTGGTTGGCTGGTCGATTGATTCGTCGATTGATTAATTGATTGACTGGTCGATTGATTGATTGATTGGTTGATTGATTGGTTGACTGGTCGATTGATTGACTGGTCGATTGGTCGATTGATTGATTGATTGAATGATTTGTTGTGTCCGCGTTTGTGTGGTGCATGCTCTGTTTGTAACATTTGCCACACTTTCGAAGCCTAAGCCAGTTCAATTTAGCGCAGTAACCCATTAACGCCCGCAGTAGGCACTAAATCACAATCAGAACAATATAAAGTCCCTCAGTTACATGGTATTGCTAGCCAACCTTCACATTCACTAAACCGGTATACCTATAACTGACAAATGTAGATATACTTTGTTTGCTCTAGACCACAAAAAACTTGTACCCGAGATTTGTATGTAAAGGGATTTTATGAATGGAATTGGCAACCCCCATTTATTTACACATACGATAAAGTTTAATCAATGAGCTGTCGGGGTAAGCGATTTCAAACTAGGTCAGTCCTGGCTGTCAGTCACAAAAAGAGGCCACATTCATTATGTTGATTTCAACCAATCAGCTGAGTTTTGACGTCACACAAGCCCACCCATTCTGGCGATACGAGATGTCTTTGTCGAACGATCATAGCAATATTAAGTAGCATGCGATGTTGTCCGATGGAATTTACGGTGCTTGTTTTGTGGATATTCCATGTTCTGTGAAATAACTTCATTCTACGGTAGGTTTCTGACCAATCTTCTGTTTAATTGCGTTCATAGTTGGTTTTAATATCGTATGATCGCCCGCCAGGGACTCTGTAGCTTCGGTCTGGCAGTATCTGGGAGCAGAGAGAGGGGAACAGCTGAGGCATTATGCATGAGAGACGGTGTGTGTACCGTGGTCTCTCTCACTCTGGGCTGAAGGGTCAGTGACGGCAAACTGGCCTCTTAACGCGTGCCTAACGGACTGAATAACGGTATATATTTTATCCACTGACAACATATAGCCTACGCTTGGTTAATATCATAAATTGGGATTATTATCTTGATACAATGCTTCATACAATAAAAAAAAATTGTTGACTGCTTCTTGCTGCAGATGTTCACAATACATAATTATTTATTCATATTTTATGTCTTAACAATCATCAGTATTTAAATGTTTTTGTGTATGTTTCGTTGATACTGCGTCTATAGTATATTTGATTCTTGACTCGTTTAGCCTGATGTATCTGCATGATCGTGTATTATGTCAACGATTTCACGTACCCATTATAAGCCTTAACAATCGTTATATCATTAATTATCAGGCGTAGTCCTGGCCCACAGATATATAGGCCTACCGTATATATATCATTCTAAAACAGTATGCGGCTGATGTGTGTATTTTTTCATTTCATGAGAGTTGTGTCATTTGAAACAGCAGAGATTAACGTAAGTTTTCTGTTACAGATGTTGTGGAAGGCTGGATGGGGTTGAAGCATTACACGGTGACATCTGTCTTAGGTCTGTCGCCATTCTGACTCGCTATCTGACTTGCTCTGTCGGGAATATACCTCCGTGTTTGGCCTGTTTTGATTGCGTAAACTTATGTCTGAACAGTAAGCGTACGTTCCATAAACCATGGCGATCAGTATGATACAAGGAAAACAGTTTTACTGTCGGGAATGGTGTTTCAGCAAGGTGAATCACTGCATGGAAAATCGACCGACAGCGAAAACATGTGGCGCTCTAATCATGGGCGGCCCTGGGTGCGGAAAGACGGCCGTGTGCTGCGAGCTTGTCTGGCCTACCGTGGCTCAGGGTAAACAAACAATCCTCAACAGGAAAATGTTAGCCTATCATTTTTGTCAAGCACACGATGTTGAGACATTATCTATAGCTAATTTCATTAATCATATAGTAAAACAATTGCTAGCTTCCCAAATGATAACGGGTTTCCGGGAGAAATTACAAGACCCTGCGCTACAGCGATTGTTAAAGGCGAATGAGTGTGAGCGTTTTCCCGACGATGCTTTCAAAAAATGTGTTATTCTTCCGCTAAATGCTATAGATCCGCCGACACAAACCCTTTATATTTTAATAGATTCTATCGACGAATCATTTTACCATGCTGCCAACACAGATGGGATCGTTGGGAGTCGGACAATCGCAGAGTTATTAGCTAATCATCATCACCTCATACCATCGTGGCTTTTGTTGATTTGTTCGTCGAGAAAACAAAGTAAATCTGTTACTCGAATGTTTACAGGCTTTCGTAAAATCAGCCTGGATGATTTAAGGAAATCGCACGTGGTCAGAGACGTTCAGCAGTATATATTATGTCGCTTGGACCAGGAAGATGAGCTGAGGCAACACTTGAGCAGGGAGACGGCTGAAATGTTAAATCAGCTGCACATCAAAAGTAATGGCTGTTTTCTTTACCTTGAGCGTGTTCTCGATGGGGTAGCAGAACATTTTATAATGTTACGAGAAATACGGGAAATACCAGGTACTTTAAATGGTCTGTACCTGTGGCTCTGTCAGAGGCTTTTCGTACGTAAACAGTTTGCTAAAATCCAGCCGATTCTAAACGTAATTCTAGCTGCCAGACGGCCCTTAACCCAGTCAGAGATTTTCAAATGTACTCGTACCAGGAATAGCCAGTTAACCCCTGATGACTTTGAAGGCCGGCTACAAATGCTCTCTAAAGTTCTCACGGATGGTAAAAATAACACGAAAATACTTTTTCATCACAGTTTTGCTGAGTGGTTGCTAGACGTCAAACATTGCACTCAGAAGTATTTGTGTATGGCAGCTGACGGTCATGGTATGCTGGCAATGAACGCCACCTTGGCTGGAGAAAAATTAACTCCATCTCAGGTACATGATTTAGCTCTTCATCTGGTACGTTCTAATTTACCAGCCCCAATACAACATCAACATCTTGTCCAGTGGTTACTGTTATCTGGGGCTAGTATAGAAGATAGCTTTAGTGTTGGGGTGCCACAGGATCAGAAAGTTGTGAAACTTTTACTTGATGCAGGTGCCAAAATGCCCTCAGAAGAAACTAGTGCTAACAGTATAAAGAGTATAGTAGATTTACCATCGGCCGAGGACCCTGTTAAAAGTCTGCAGGATTCTATAGCCTCTATTGAAGAACAGGATAACAATGGCAGAACTGTGTTGTTAAATGCAGCCTATCAAGGTAACTTAGAACTAGTAAAAGCAGCTTTTGAGAAAAGTAGTAATGTTGAAGCTACAGATAAAACTGGTCAGACTGCCATTAACTTAGCAGCCAGGCAGGGCCATACTGCAATAGTAGCATGTTTGATAGAAGCTAATGCCTCAGTTGACCACACAGATAATGATGGGTGGACGGCCCTTAGGTCATCTGCCTGGGCTGGGCACACCGAAGTGGTCAGTTTATTGTTAGAAGGAAGATGCGAGGTGGATCACGCGGATAGTGACCAGCGGACTGCTCTACGTGCTGCGGCCTGGGGTGGACACGATGATATTGTGCTTAAATTATTAGAACATGGAGCAAATGTTAATAAAGTTGACAATGAGGGGAGAACTGCCCTTATAGCTGCGGCCTACATGGGTCACACTGAAATTGTGGAACATCTACTAGATCATGGTGCAAATATTAATCATGAGGATTGTGATGGGCGTACTGCTCTATCTGTGGCAGCTCTCTGTATCCCGGCTAGTGAGGGTCACGCTAATGTCGTCAGCCTCTTACTGGAGCGAGGTGCTGAGGTGGACCATCGGGACCATGACGGTATGACACCCTTACTGGTGGCCGCATATGAGGGGCATCGAGACGTTTGTGAGTTATTGTTGGAGTGGGATGCTGATGTTGACCACAGTGACAACAACAACCGTACACCCTTGCTAGCTGCAGCGTCAATGGGTCACACGACAGTTGTCAGCCTCCTGTTGTTCTGGGGTGCTGCCATAGACACCATTGATACTGAAGGTCGCACAGTTTTAAGTATTGCGGCCGCACAGGGTAATACTGAGGTGGTGTCCCAGCTTCTCGATCGTGGACTCGATGAGATGCACAGAGATAATGCCGGCTGGACACCTCTTCATATGGCTGCCTATGAAGGACATAAAAAGGTATGTGTTATTCTTTCACTGTATTGATTAATTCGGCCACATGTTCTTTTCAGCCATGTGTGAGTTCTGTGACATGTTAACAAAATATCCAGCATGGAATATCAGTTAGAATTTGAACATACGTACATATGAATCTCAAAGAAGTATTAATGTTGAACTGGTGATCATTTAATAAAACAATTGGCATCGTGAACAAATTATATCTGTAGTATTGTAGACAACCTGTGTGGAAACTTACATGCTAAACTCTAGTGACAACTCTGAAAACTAGTTCCAAATTCTGAATTGATCCATTTTTTTTTTGTCAAACCTTCATGAATTGATCAGTCACATGGACAGATCTGTATATTTACAGAAGATCCTATTTGGAGTTGTTAGTTTGTAACCTAACTGAAGTGATAGTTTTTTTTTATAATTTAATTATAAAATGTGTGCATTTTGCTCTATTCAACTTGTTTGTAAGTTACAGGCACTGGTATACTGTAAACATGTAGATACATTCATAAAAATTGTGCATTTTCCTCTGTCCTTCTGACAGTTTATTGAACATATAAAAGTCGGTAAGTGTAAATACTTAAAATTACCGTACATGGTTAGGAGTGCTCAACTCGTTATCTCTAGATAAGGCTACATGATATGATAGATGATCACAGATCTGCATCAAGGGATGGATACAAGTAGTAATAATATCATAGACAATTTAAAACCTAAGAAAATGAAGATGGGCTCAATGTGTCAAGGGGGTGTCAGCATTTTTCAAAGTATCAAAAATTTACATTTAAATACATTTTTCTAGAATGTTTTCTCTTGTGAGCTATACATGTAAATTGTTTTTGATGAAATATATGGATTTGCTGAGAAAACATTCCCATGGCAACCATAATTGATGTGTTGTCTAAACATTTGGCTATTGTTACCAAGGCTTCACCGTTTAACTTAAATATAATTATATATATTTATAAATCCTGTCAAATGATCTAATAGTGTCTATTAGTGTGTGTTAAAGGTCAAATGCTCCAAATTCTTGTGTGATTTTTGGTAAAATGCTAAGCTTTGTGCCAGACTTCTTTTCATTTGAATTAACAAAATAGCTTTTTGTGTTCAGTATCAGGCCATTGAGGTTATAAAAGTAGACCATATAAGAATTTTTGCAGAGAGAATTAAAACTAAAAAACACTAGTCTTCTTTATTTTGTGTGTGATTTGATTAAGTTTGGAGCAGTATACACATACTCTCTCTATCATAGGCTATATACACACAAATCCTTACTTTATAGCCTCTGATAAAAGAATGCCTGTTTCTTGAGGATTGCCAGAATAGGGTTTAATTTTCAAAGTCCAATTAAAGTTTTTTCTAGTCTTAATATTCATACAGACTTTGATTGGTTGCCAACAAAGTTGTTTTCGAGGTAACCAGTGGAATGGCCACAGTGGAATGGCCATGGCCTTACATGTAGGTACGACATAAACCACTGCTAAATCTCGTCAAATCACATGACCTTATTTAACCTTTTCGCAGTGACCCTATTCTGGCATTGATTTTTGTCCGCGGATAAAAAAAGGATTTTTATACATATAAATATCTGCTGATCGGTGAGTGTATATACAAATCAAATGTAAATCTTCATTTAATGGTGTTTCTAGTGAAACACAAAGGGCTGCATGTCACACAAACTGCATTCTGAACTCAAACAAAGCTTAAGGGATATAACAATGGTATCAGATGTCAAAATATAGCGAAAACAAAGGTTACAAAAAAACATGCTAACAATAGAGTGCCATTATTATTTTTACTTCTGATGATGTTTTTATTCTGTCCTTTGTAATCTGCTATTAGTTGAATGACCTGGTCCTTGATGAGTACAGAATTGTATATTTCTTGTCCAGTGAAACTGACATCTCTATTACCCATAAACACCAATTATAACTGACTGGTAATAGACATTGCTCACCTGCTACACTAAGAACAATAGACAGACTCATTTCAGATCATAGAGCAAGGGGAGGTTGTGGATCGAAATAGTAGGCCTTCCAATGGCTCTTTGTCATAATGCCCTGGTGCTTCTCAAGCTAAGGAGCAACAGGATCCTAATTTTCCATTGCCAGTATCATGTCACCTATTGGTTGATCAGCTCTCATAGAGTCTACTTAAAAACCTCTTGCCATAGTTTTTTTAGCATGTATCCTCTTTTTCAAGCATATATCCATTCTGCCATAGATGACCAGCATACATGTATATCCACTCTGCCATAGACCTATTTCCCAAGCAAGCATATATCCTTATCTGTCATAGTTCTCAAGCATATAGACATTCTGCCATTATAGACATAGTTTAAGCATATATCCACTCTGCCATAGACATAGTTCTCAAGCATATATTCACTCTACCATAGACATAGTTCTCAAGGATATGTCCTCTCTGTCAAAGATCTCAAGCATATATCCTCTCTGCCATAGTTCTCAAGCATATATTCACTCTACCATAGACATAGTTCTCAAGGATATGTCCTCTCTGTCAAAGATCTCAAGCATATATCCTCTCTGCCATAGTTCTCAAGCATATATTCACTCTACCATAGACATAGTTCTCAAGGATATGTCCTCTCTGTCAAAGATCTCAAG
>JAQQZZ010000034.1:511288-534861 GCA_030265115.1 Mopalia vespertina
TGAAACCCGTCCGGGAATCGAACCCACGACCCTCAGAGTTAGGCACCGAATCGCCAGCAGTAAATGCAGGCCACGTACACCACTCAGCCACCCGGCTGAGTGAGTAAGTGTTATCCCAAAATAACGAAAATACTGTTAATCTTCACTTTCTAAAAGACACAAAAATTATTCAAACATTTCACAAGTTTATAGTTGAGTAATTGTTAATATGTATCGACAAACCACCATTTTATTGCCTTGGGTTATTGTCCTGTTCATCAAACAACAACAACAACCATTAACTTCTCTGCTGACAATTGAAGAATATACGCAGATTAGACACAAAATAGTACAATATATTTAAAGAGATTTAGTGTTTTTACCTTTTGATGTTAAGTGCGCATGGACAGAAGCTGGGCTGGGGAAACCTGAAAAAAGAGAAAATACAACAATTGAAATGTATTGTCCATGTAAACAAAATATATTAATACATTTCTGAAATTCAAGTCGGTATATTACGTCTATTGTTTTACACATGTTTATATTTATATCAAAATACTATGTCTCTCGAGAAGTCTGTAGGTTACCAATAACAAATCGAAATTAAGATCTATTACGAAACTTGTCTTTGGGAGTTTATCTATAACACGAGTTTAACTTAATCGACATCCCTGCACCACTGTGATACATTTTTAGAACTATAAATATGCCCGTAGAGTGTTGGGCCTGTAATCCAAAGTCCCGGGTTCGAATCCATGTGGAGGCAAGCAATTTTTTCTGTCTTCAATTATTCAAAATATATATAGTTATTAATGCATAGAGAAAAAACTGTGGATATCTACATCCGAGAATTTGACTACCAGACTCGATGCTGTACACATTCAGATACCAATATGTCTTTCCAAAAGGAATCATACTGACAAAGGGATGAATGAAAAGCGATGAATCGTTCCGTGATCTATGAACATGCTGAAAAGGGTCTTTAAGAGAGAGGTCTAGACATTTTAGGAACAGATATATTTGTATACTATTTTCACATCCATATCAGTACACTTAGACATAATGGTTCTTCGATAACTCTAGAAATGACGATAGTTCTATATGATACCATTAACATGGGACTCTTCCTTCGTATTGGGTAAAACAGTGATGTAGTAGCTAATTTATGATGTAAAATGTTTCCATACAGAACCATAAATGGTTCTATAAGAGCCGTTAGCTGAAAAACCTTTAATGCGTCTATTAGAACCATTTTTTAAAGAGTGATACTGGTCCCGCTCTGAAGTCAGGAATCAAACAGTGTAACGCAAACTAGCTGATTATTAAATGTATTAAACAGTTCGAGGTTTAACGACATATTAAAGACTATTATATTTGTTTCTTATAAAGTAACCTAGTACGGCCAGTAAGACGATTGCGATAGCCCCGTCATCATATAATTATGGTCAATAAAACAATTAAGAGATCTGGAAAGTTCTGAAAACGTTTAACTGACTCAGTTGTGAGCCAAAAAAATATTATTTCATTTTAGTTTACTTTTGGCACGGGAAATTCTGATAAAGAACAAAGAGTTTCAAATATATTTGAACTGGTTTTATTATTTCAGACTTGGATAAGCGGTGTTTGTGTAATTGGAGAAGACCATGTTTAATTACACCAACCAGTTAACTACTTCACTTAACAAATTGAAATCACAATTGGGAGAGATGAATAACATGGCTGGTTTGGGTGGAGGGACGTTCTGCTGGTGACAAAACAAAGGCTTTACGCTGATTAAAATGGCATAACCATTAAACAGCTCGAATTACACTGGTTCGAATCTGGGTTGGGCGTATTGAGTGGGTAGGATCGGTAAACTGCCATCTGGCCCAGCCTGCTAACCCCAGGGACGGACGATTACCTCTTCTAATCCAGATAATTCCTTCAATCGGTTTGACGTGACAATGATTAAAAATACAAACCGCAAGGGGGCCACAAAAGCTAATAAATGGCGCACACGCCGTAATACCGGACATGCTTTAATTCATCGTCTGTTTCCAGTGGCCTAGGTGTTTCAAATGTTAATATGTGTACATATGGAAAACCGCGCCCACCCGTCCAGCAGGCGAGTAGTTGGTTTTGTTGAGTCCCTATGTTAGAGCGGAGCTGATGAGACAACCCATCGTTTGATAGGGCCGTTCACAGATTGCCGAATACACGCGACCAACCATTGTCAATCTTTGTCCACTCGAGTTAATCACTTCAAAATGATCCAGCCCCGCATCCTAATTGTCGTTTCCTTTCCTATCACGTGGTGCGTTCGTCTTTCTACAGCCGGCCATTTTTACACATGCTGCGCCAAGTGAACTGCATATAAATTTCAAAAGTTTTGATTAAAGCTGTGAATCCCTGGTGTTGGAGGCGGATCCTCTGTGGGCCTTATAGTTGTCAGTGGACGCAATCTAGTAATTGATTCAACCAAATCTCTACGGTGCATTAAGGGAATTAGCCTATCTTTTAGCTGACAGCATTATATGAGGACGGCCACTTGAACAGAGATATTCTAGCGCTTGTAATGAGTTTTAAATGCTTCATATTCATCGGCCACTTGGCAGAGTAAATCCTGCATTGACTCTCTACTCTCGGGAGGAAAAGACGTTTATATTGCCGCCGTAACCTCCACTTCACAACTACGACTAAATCATAGCTATTTATTTATTCCGAAATTCGGCAAATTACGGACAAAAATAATTAGGAAAAAGAAGAGAGTTAAATACTCAGTGAAACATAAGGGGACAACAAGGAAGAATAAAAATTAAATAATTGACAAAGGAAGGAAAAAACAGCCTGGTTAAGGAACGGAATTAAGAAAAATGAGCCCCTCAAAAACACGTTCACTTAGCAATTTTGAGGAGTTTTTTGTTTGTTTGAATGAAATTTAACGTCGTACTAAAAGGTATTTTACTAATATTACGTAGAATTGTCCACTTCACACTGTTCCCTGCTTGAATACGGTGGAAACCACCCGCGCAATTGCCACATTTTTTACTCATATACCTGATGGCGACAGACCGACTCGAACCCGTGAGCAACAATTTTTTTAAGAAATATCGAGTATATACACAGATTAAAGGTGTTAGTTGATTCTGTAGGCTCTATGTTACACAGATTAAAGATTTAAGTTGATTTTGTAGGCTCTATGTAACACAGATTAAAGGTGTTAGTTGATTCTGTAGGCTCTATGTTACACAGATTAAAGGTGTTAGTTGATTCTGTAGGCTCTATGTTACACAGATTAAAGGTGTTAGTTGATTTTGTAGGCTCTATGTTACACAGATTAAAGGTGTTAGTTGATTTTGTAGGCTCTATGTAGCACAGATTAAAGGTGTTAGTTGATTCTGTGGGCTCTATGTAGCACAGATTAAAGGTTTTAGATGATTCTGTAGGCTCTATGTAACACAGATTAAAGGTATTAGTTTATTATGTATGCTCTATGTAACACAGATTAAAGGTATTAGTTGATTCTGTAGGCTCTATGTAACATTGATTAAAGGTGTTAGTTTATTATGTAGTCTCTATGTAACATTGATTAAAGGTGTACGTTGATTCTGTAGGCTCTAGATAACACAAATTCAGGTGAATTTTTGTAGGGGACCAAAATATGAAGATTTCAATCGATTTATTGGTTTTAAATATTGTACAGAAAGTATATCTCATCCCAGAGTTTCGATATATATTTTACATGACAGATCTGTATACATGGGAGTGTGGGTACAATGAAAGTCGTATTAGCTTTTATTTTTTAAATGCAAACAAAGATTTAATAATTTCTTACTTGTAATTGTGACTACTAATTTAAATTTAATACTTGAAAACAAGACAGAGAAAAGGACTACACTTACAGTAACTGTGTTGTATTATACCAAGTTAAAGTAAATAATGGCAGGGTTTCTCTGAAGTCTTAATATTAGATACATATATAGACAGTCTCTCATTGATTAGGGTTAAAGTTAAGACTAAAACTAATGCTTTGTGTTTCGACGAATAAATTTATTTATTATACGCAAACAAAACAAATAATTTAATGTGGAAATAAACAATATTTAATGGTGCTAAATGCTACCCGTGGACAAAAAGATTGTGAGCACCCGGAACGTATGTCGAGTACATATAGAAAGGATTCAGGTTATTTCGTGCACAGGATTGTTTAGATTATAGTTTGATCGATGCTCGAATGAAGCGATCTTTGGCCTAGTACTTAGAGTCATAGCTGGGTTCAAACACATTTAAAAATAAAAAAATGTATATTGAATATTTATAGATTTTAAAGACAGATGAAGCGTTCTCGTTACTTGGCTTTTGCTTGCTGCATTTAGTTCACCCCACATTTAAGACGACTAAGGAGGAGGACGCGGTTTTCAACCGATTCTGGTGTATACCAGTTGTTCTGCCTAATATCTCACGCCCTGGCGTGCATTATTGTGAGTACTCATTCTTGCGCTTCTCGTGCGCTCTAGTATATTTGGTATACACGAGCAGATGTTGCTAGAAAGTAAGGAAGTACACAAACTTTCGAAATTGACATGTATCTCGCGATCACTGAATGTCTTGTTTATTGAGAAATTCAAAACCTGAGACTGCTATTTATGTGAGGTGCTTCCTGATCAATCACAAACATTTAGAGGCAAAGTCTATCTGATATGTAATATAGGCCTACGGGTTATCTGATATGTAATATACGGGTTTTCTAAAATAATAAATGTGCACAAGGACACATTTTATAAATTCATTACTTTACGAAGACGTGAGAATGAGTTTACCAAAGTGACGAAAAAAAAAGTGTTAACAATTATATAAATTTTAATAAAGTGAACGTGAAATTGAATAAAGTGAAATGTTTCACATGGAAAAGTTTGTTAAGTAAAAGCACTAATAAAATGTCAGTATGTATATCTGTTTTAGAGAAATAACCCAATATAAAAATTTTACACGATGAAACTTTAGCTCAGTATCGAGGAAAAGCCTAGTTTGTTACATGCTTTGAAGTTTCTTACGTTTGGTAAATATTAGTTTGTGTGGTGCTCTATGTGACCAACATTATAGTATTATTTCTTAGCTATCCTCAAGTGTATATATTGTTAAGTATATATCATCTTAGGTGTTTAGTGTGTAATCCTCACTGTATGTACACTGTATAATAAAAACACCTCCTCTAACGCGGCATCCTCATTTACGCGGCATTGTTATGACTAGGGAAAACATGCCTAAATAAAGAATTCAATTGATAAGATAATTTTTCATACTGTCAGTGAATAACCTTGTCATTTCCAAATTTCAAATTGTTGTTAAAGATGGTATACATTATTTAAACCTAATATGGTTTACATTTGGACCAATATAAGTAAAAACACTGGCTAGCGATCATTCCTGTCAGTGTTATCCATTAACGTCTCTACTTAGATCTCCGAGAATTCAAAACAGCGCTAGATTTTAGGTCTTAAAATCTATCTACATTGGAATACAAATAGTGGGAAAGTTAGCTACAATAACACTTATCAACGAATATATGTGAAATACACCTTTCCGAGCATCCATCCCCGGTAAACAACGACCAAGGATTCAACATTACAACATGACATAAACCAACCACTGAAATGTGAACGTAATTTCTCCAGTACAATTTTAGGCAAAGTCGCTTAGTTATATGCTACATCAAATATTTTGTATGAATATGGATACACAATTCCCTTATTCGAATTAGTAAATTACCTATATACGACTTCATTGTAAAGTGGGAAACTGACATGTTTGAACATTGGCAGAATATGTTTTATCATAAATACCTTAATATCCGGACAATCTCAACATGATCAGAACGTTGACATAATTTTTAAAATAACATATTTCTAATTTTCCACATATTATTGGAGAATACTTATATTTGCAAGGAATTCTGTTAAGCATAACCGAAATTAATGTGGTTAATTTGACGATCTTTATCTATAATAAATATAAAAAAACAAATATATCTCCAAAGTGTATTAACATTGTGTCGAGTAGCATATCTAGTCAGTACTTCATTTTTGCAAGGCGCTTCAATTTATAGGATATATGAAGAAAAGCCAAGAATCGAACATTAACGAAGAAAATAAATTTAGAAAGAGAATTATGAAAATAATAATTTAAAAAAAAAACAAACATATAAAAAAGAAAATAAATATATAGACGATTGATTTATCTAGAAATATTTAAAACAGTATGCTTTTCAAAAGTTTCTTTCTAGAATTTTTACAATTATAATTTTATTTCACTGGCACAAGTTTTGTGCAGATGATAAATAAAGTAAAATTTCAGGTGTCTTCGGGTTGCATTTAATTGTGTTTATTATTAGTTTCACATATGTAGTAGTTACTTTTGCCTAAGACAGCTAAAGCGGTATTTAATTATTATATAATAATTATTTCTGCGGGAAAGAAACATCAAATATAAGATCAAGTTAATGTATCATAATTACAAAATCTTCATCAAGCATGAGATTATCCACATATTGTGTGATTTCCAAACGGTTTGGTTGTATAGCGATATAAGAAATGAGAGTGATAAATAGAGGCGTGCAATTTAAAACGACTATAATGGACTTAAGGACGGAGATTCAGTAGTTGATAAAGATGATAACAATTAGTCTCGGGTCCTAAACGAATTTTCCCGCAGAATAAGACATGAGTAAAAAAGAAAACAAGACCAGTAAACTTATCTAATTTAAAGGAATGATCAAATTTCGCCTGCCTAATTCGCAGGGTAATTCCTGCCAGCTAAAAGGCAAAACTTAGTTAGCCAGCACCTTTGAGCGCCGGGTCAGACCACTGAGCGAACCATACACAACAAGATTGATATTTTAGCTTTGTTAAACTAAACGAGTTTAGCCTGACGTTTATTCTATAAACCGTGCCACGGCAAACACGAAGAGAAAATCAAAAGAAATGTAATAAAGAATAGATCAAAATTTCTCACATTCGCTCTGACGTCTTTGGATGGCTTAGTCGAGCTTAGTTTACGCAAGAAATCGGTTTTGTGGACCCTTCGGCCATTGCCTAGCGACTAAATTGAGTCAAGTTTGCCACGGCGCCGGCACGGGGTGAACCTTAATAAGGGACTGATTAGATTTTGACGAAGTTTCACTGTTTTTATCAAATTTTTCCTCTGTAAATAAATAGAACTTTTCAGCCCCAGTGAAAATTATGCAAAATTTGTAGTTCTACATTTCGTAATCGAATTTTTCCCTAATCAGCCGCCGTTAAGTAGAAGTCATTAACCATGTTACGCGGGCCTAAAACAATTTTCTCTGTGCAAATCTTATTTGGTCAGGCGAGCTTCACTCAATATAAACTATAAAATCCGTTTTACTTACCAGATGGGAATACGGGAGCCTGAGGATGGTCTCTAGCACGGGGAATCATGCTACAGCTGCCCGTCGTGATGGCAGGGTTCGAGGGGAAGCTCCGTACAGTGTTGTACCGGTAACCCTGGCCCATTTGGCCGAAAGGGTTCGAGTCGCCATAAGAACACGGAATACTACAATTCTGTAGAGAAGTGGTGTCCATACCAGGCAAGGAACAATTCGTGGCATCAAAACTTTGGTTAAGATAAGGATAGTCCATGATTCCTTATTTCGGCTATTGTCTTCCCCGAATGGCTCCTGTAGATAGAGGTGTTGTTTAAGAAGAAGTCGATCTGTTTTTAGCCCTGCTGGCAGACCGGACCTCGATGACTGTGTAAAGCTTTACTCGAATACGACCAGTCCCATTCAATATCACTACGATTAATAGGAATACGGGGCTTTTTATCAGTTTTCATTAGAGTTCATCCAATCTGATTGAGATTCGAGAGGACCTTCAAATCAAATAACACCCAATATATATTGCCCTTGAAAGTTTTCAAAAAGTGGCAAGCGAGCAAGTAATCATGATGCTTTAAGTATGGCTATGTTAATTAGATTATAATGCGCATCTGAATTGGGTGATATGGGCGCTGACGATCATAAATTCGCCCAGCATTAGATATGTGACCGGGGCGGGCCCAACCCAGCGCCTGACAGCCAGTAACGTTTAAAATATTGAGTAGCGACCGTTGTGCAACGGGGCAATTACTGTGATGCTCGTTTTAATTTCTTTATGGAATGACCGTGAGCGCCATGTTGGGGCTAAACTTACACGTTGATTGCGGCCAGAAATTCGCTGGAGGCCGAGTTGAACGGCTAGAATTAAACATTGAGGACAAAACGACAAAAGAAATACTTAGCAAGAATTAGAGCTGGTCCCGGGAGATATCAGGAGTGTGAACGCTGGACGGACGGGGAGAAAAAACTCGCGTCGCCGACATCCGATTGAAATGGCTGGCCATATATGCCGATAATCTTACAAGTTACATTCGCACGTTTTGCTCTTGTGAATTTATCCAAAAGTTCTTTAAATGATTAATGAAGGTAATTATTGTTGAGAGGTATGGCTGTGGGACTGCCTTCAGAGAGACTTTCAAGAGGCGGTGTTAGCGGAAGGATGGTGATACGTCACCTGGGCCTCACCACATCACACACTCTCAAATTCTCTGCAGCTCTTATCTCTGCCATTAGTAAAGCTCGGTAGATATACACACCGCACTCTAGAAATCTCTACAGAATTGTGTAACATAGCCAAAGTCTAGTGTGATCAATGCTAATTCGGTTCTAGACTGGAATCTTCTTTATTTCCTCACACCACCAGACACAATTCCCAACAAAACAGAACATTCCCCTCCTTCCATTTGCTTATCGCTATCTGATTTGCTCTTATTCCGTGTTCGTTTTTCTTTTGGGTTTACGTTCGACTTCATTTTGAAAATAATACAATCAGTAACTTAAGCCTCACAGCGGAAATATAAAAGTTAATATTGAATACATACGCATTTAAAACGCATGTGAAAAATAAGACGCATTGTATGAGAAAACCAACTGAACGAATATTATACTGACTAACCGAATGTGGGCAATGGCGAATTACATGTCCTGTTAATCACCATATAATGGCCCGCTCTGAATACTATATCAGGTGCAGTATGGTATTATAAGTTATGTGTCCACTGTTACAGTTAGCGATTCTATACTTCTCTCTCTGCGGGAAAATTTATTCATATCCCTCCCATGATTTCCACATTACGGTTGGCTAAACAGACGAGGTGTGCAATGAAAGGCGGGTGGACAAGACATTTAAACTGGTAGGAGAACGGACTACCAGCTGGCCATATTTTAAGACAAGGCCGTGTTTTAATGACTCTAGTCTCGACCAGAGGATTAATCCAAACATCAACTTATTGAATTCACAAACACAACAGAATTGTCCCCTTTTTAATCTAGCCCTTGAAATGGTCACCCGAATCCAAATGAATTGGTCAGTCGGGAAGGCCGCACGGTCAAGCGGCGATTGTTTCCCGGGCAATGGAAAACTCTTGTTCTCCTACAAGAGAAAGCGACACCGTCCCTCTATCTGGCTAGCTGCCCAGTCAAGACCATTTGTTTTACACTTCCCATCACTTTCCGTTTTCACTGCATTTATTTTGTGTCACAACTAATTGCCTAATGTCTGCTTACATTTTACATAGCGACACGTCCTGGCTGGAGAAATTCTCCCGAAACACACCACACGCAATGGAGGACCAATCGGAGAGAAGGCTGCTCTATTGTTATTCCTTCCATTCCAGTCAATTAATAATACTCCTATATACGGATCACAATATACATCTCAAATAAACTAACATATCGACATCCTACCATCTATTGCAATTCTCACCAAATAGATTAATACTATATAGCATTACGAGTCGTATTGACGGGGTTGTTTCTAAGAAATACAAAAGCCAAGTTTAAATCAAACAAATAAATAAACACATACGAAAATAAAAGAAAATTAATCAAAGCAAATAAAAAGTGTTTTTATTGTTATTGCGTCGGGTGTGTTTGTCACACAGGGAAAAAGTTAAACGGAAAGTCGCACAGTCGTTACCCAGGTGAAAATTTCCTTCTGGTTAATAGAAATGTTATTCGTTGTAATTGTGTCCGTTGTTAAATTTTAATTCAATTAAATCTATGCATAGTTTGTAGGAAAGGTGTCTTCTAGACAGATGTGAGGGGAGCGCACTGATTTCTATCCGCTGACTTCACGGTGTGTCTTCACGCCGCAAACCTATAGCAATCAGCAATCCTATCATTACGCTCTTCCAGCCACAAAGGGTCGAAGAATGGCTGCATCTGGGTTGTCTTTAATCGTCCATATCTTCTACACTATCATCTAGATTTAATCGGCAATTGGTTAATCTATAACGTTTAATCATCGGGACAGTGCACAGTAATTAAACAACTGGGGAAAGTTAATGGCTTGGTAAAGCTGGTTACTGTTTCATGTATAACCGTATAGATAAGCGATGTGAGATCTCCAGTCAATATTAGTTTCAACGAAATAGTTACGTTTAATTTTCTGATTAATAATGGCTCACTTTGTATAGAACACTATAACCGTTATTAGACAAGCAAAAAAACATGTTCCGGTATAGATAATGGGAAATTTTATGTCGCTCTATAATTTTTATCTAGAGTTATAAATTGTGTAGGGCCGTCAGCAAAAATATATATTTCCCACTAATATTACTAATCGTAGTAGAGAAAAATGGCCATGTCGCCACTTGGAATCAAACTCGCAACATGTCTGACAGGGTTATTCAAATATATACACATGTGCGTTGTTTCTTTACTTTGTTTTTATTAATTTATATATTTTTTCAAAGCGTAAATTTGTGCCCCCAGCTAATAAATAATATTATGTTTTATATTCTGACAGATGTATTTTTTTTATATAGAAAACTTTATAATTTTGTTTTTCTAATTCATCATTTTTAGTCAACGATACGGGAGGAATATATTTTTAAATAAATCGATATTTAATGGGCTATATTTAGTCAGTTTTTGTGCAAAAAAGAAATTGGTAGTTTATTTAATACATAAACCAGTAAATTTATATTAACTGATAACATATTTATTTGTTAACTCGTGGATGAAATGAAAGCACAGATATCTATGTAGACACATCATAATGTTAACAATACGGGTTATAATAGCCTAGCTCAGTGTGTACTAAAAAGGTTATCCCTTCCCTAAATTGTGCTGAAATAAAATTAGTCAAGGAAAATCTGTTGTTGTAGTTCAGTAATAGAATTGGTTAAATTACACAGGCGTTGATAGCGGTTATTGAGCCTCTCCACTATCTAATGAAGTGTTTAAACATATTCATTAGTGACCTTTAACTTGCTTATCTAATAAGTGAGGTTAAAAGTCGGTGTCATTTGTTCAAGTCAGTTACAATAGACTTGTTTATAGAAGCTGTTCGCGTTGTCTTTCTTACGCCGATACCTTTAGACTGTCTTTCACCACACGTTTCATAATTCTATTAAGATGAGAAAGAAAAGCACCTCGAATTTAATTAGACTCTGCTGATTGTAACGTCATCAGACAAAGATTGGGTTAAGTCGGACAAACTAACTCAGTCCTGTTCACTTAGATGAGTCTACGGGAGCAGCAGGCAATACATTCTCTAGCCACAATACGATTATCTGAACTGAACAAATGTGCCTCACAGTTATCATATTAATAGGCTGTCCAAACACAATATAAGATATATGTCTATCGAAGTTAACCACATTCCTCATCTTACTGTATCTATCTGTGTAGAGCCCCTTTACTTGTCAATATAATACAATTGTGGGGAGAAAGATTTAATCAGAAAGAGATTTTATACTAAAGAGCTGAACATATATACATTTAAATCCAATTAAATATAGCAAACTAAGGTGGATGCCGCCCCACCCCCTAAACATATATACAGTTGAATCCAATTAAATATAGCAAACTAAGGTGGATGCCACCCCACCCCCTAAACATATATACAGTTAAATCCAATTAAATATAGCAAACTAAGGTCGATGCCACCCCACCCCCTAAACATATATACATTTAAATCTAATTAAATTTAGCAAACTAAGGTCGATGCCACCCCACCCCCTAAACATATATACATTTAAATCCAATTAAATTTAGCAAACTAAGGTCGATGCCGCCCCACCCCCTAAACATATATACAGTTAAATCCAATTAAATATAGCAAACTAAGGTCGATGCCGCCCCACCCCCTAAACATATATACAGTTAAATCCAATTAAATTTAGCAAACTAAGGTCGATGCCGCCCCACCCCCTAAACACATATACAGTTAAATCCAATTAAATATAGCAAACTAAGGTGGATGCCGCCCCACCCCCTAAACATTAGCTAAATAATGTTTTCCCTTTCAAAATAAATAAAAATATTGCTGTAGCTTCAATTGTATTTGTTGTTGCTGTTTTTGTTACGAAAATATTTTGCATGAATTCTTCTTTATCATTTAAAGCAAAAATGAATGCGAAAACTCTTTTGGGGTATCTATATAACTATATATAAATATAATAATTGTTCACAAACTGCACAAAAAAATCGCAATTGTTGCGACATTTAATCATTAACGCCGAAGAAAATTTAAAAAAATTGGTATTGACATTTTGTAAACGAAACAATGTTATGATAAAGCAAATATAAATACATTCATTTATTTAAAAACAGAATAAATACAAATCACCTCAAGCAGATAATGGTTACCAATAATTTCTATGTTTCTATCCAGTTCGGAACATAGATTGTTTGATTGGGGCTTTACGTCGTTCTCGAGGTTATTTGGGAATTTGGGAAGCCACTGGGAATAACCAAAGACAACACAGGACAATCACAGGAGGCAATACATGACAAACACATTGCCTCCGTGTTGCCCCTTAGCTCTGAAAGCACCAGAGGCTTCTCTCAACCGCCTGCTAGGAAAATAGAACATAAACACCCTGCAAAAGACAAAAACTAATGAATAAGTCAAAGAAGTATTGTCATTGTTCTTATTGTATTTACTGATTGTGGCTATCGAAAAATTATTTTGTTCTAAAAATAAGTAGGCTGTACGATTTGTTGTACATGTCGAATTTGTTATTATTTTTGTGAGCTTGGTTTAAGGCAGGTTATTGAGAGTGGTCAGGGGTGGGTATAGAAGAGCCAGAAGTCTGCGCACTTCATCACTTCCTCAAATATTGATGCTAAGTCGTGTCGAATTTACCTCAACATTGGGCGGCAAACACAGCGCACCTGTTAACATCGGCTAGTCACTTCATTAAAAAGCCTCCTTATTTACCCATGTAATCATCTAACACATAAGAGCTCGCCCCAACAATTGCATCCATTTGCCGTCTTAGGCTGGCAAAGCACAAGGCAAATACTGACTCCCGCGGAGATATTATTCGGCAGGCCGGCTTCTCCCGGCCACACAGAGAAATCTGGAGGGTTGCTCGAGAAGCAATCACACAGGGCCAAGACCTCAACCCGCCCTCCGGTATGATCGCAAATGCAACAACCATATTAGATCATATTTACACATGCTGATGAACATCTCCTATAACATTTCTTTCCGATCCGATCAAAAGATTTTTCCATCGCCTCAACGATCAATGACTTCTTGTGTTCTCGGCCAGGTCTTTCCCATCTGTCGGATTGAGGCCCACCAAACCTACCCCGGCAGTGGCCATTGTGGCCTCCGATACAGGAGAGACAGAACTTTAAAAGTTTTACGGGAATTAATATTAGTATTTCGAAAAGGGTTTTATTCAGTGCGACTGTAAGTGAATTGGGATGATACGAAGGGATTTACACCAGACAGTCAGTTCTTGATAACTCAGGAATATATCTTGTAAAGGATTATCGGAGTCTTAACGCCCAGTGATCAGCCTCCAATCTGGTAATATTAATTATCGTTTGGTTGCCGGCAGATCCGCCTTTCAATGCGCAATGTTAATCCTAGGTTCACCCCTCCTATTCTCTAGCCGTCATCGAGGGGACTCTAGTTTCCACTTGCAATCAACTAATTCACTTCTATTACAAAAAATCGATCAAGTAATTGATGTAATTCGTTTACCATTATTCATGAATCTCTTGACAAACAGGCTTCCCCAGACTCGTACGTTTCCCTATCATCGCCGCTGCTCTTCTCAAAACTAATCTAGTTAATTGGTTGGCCGTCAAGCCGTTCATCTGTGGCCGCATCACAACAGAGGAAAATTAAACGATTCATTTCTCCAGCCAACTTTTCTTTCCAAGGGGATATGGCTTTAGTCATTTCTATATTTTCACGCCTTTTTGAATTTATTGGTCCGCTTAGACACAACGTTTTGATCGCATCCATTCAATCGTAGCATTAATTCCTTTAGAGGCTATTTCAAATCCCTCTGATGTGGGAATGATCATTTTTTTTGTAACCAGTTCGTTTCCTTTTCCTCCACAGCGGATGAGCTTTTCAAATTTCAATAAGAAAGAAAAGCACAAGTCGCGCGCCATCCACGTGCTGATGTTGCAGTTTTCAAGTGACGTCAGATTCTAATCATCACACACGTGTACCTGCTTACAGACTCATTTCACCCTCCCATTGTCACGTGGATTTAGACGACTCGTAAAGTGATAGCCGAATACAGAGCCTTTGCTTTTCCCAGAAAAATCAGTCTTCTTTTTTTTTGTTTTAAAGAAAAAAAAATTGTCAATGAATTTTAAAATTCGTCTGTAAGTAACAATTAGTGTTTTTATTTTGATAAATATTATGCATTGTATAAGACATTGCAGTTTACATATTCATTTACAACACTTAAGCAATGAATATAATAGTTGGTTTTAAAAATGCATGCAATAAAGATAAAGATATGTGGTTATAGTTCAACATAAAGAGAGAGAGAGGGATTTTTTAACTATCAATTTTACATTTTAAATAATTGTGTTCAATGCCTTTTTTGCCAGATAGAAATAAACACATACTATCACGTAAGAGAATGATGAATTTAGAAACTTGATATCATTGTCGTATAAACTTTATATCATTGTCGTATCATTGTCGTATAAACTTGATATCATTGTCGTCGCGTCCCAATCTAGTTTCGTTGGGACTTCACGAAATAAAGTCTTGTTTATCTTTTGAACAACCCAGCTATTAATATCAAATTCTTTACTTCATACGACGTTTCGACACAGTAACGGGTTTGTGTTTATTTAATTATTTTTATTTATTTTTAATATTTTTAAATCAAGTATAGAATTAGTCTGATGTACGATAAATACAAAACAAAAATACTCATATTTTACTATCTACCACAATCGAGATTTTAAACATATTATGGCGTTTATATACAACTATTTTCAATTAGGTTTGTAAAACATATGGTTGATATTAGTAAGCAGTCTAACAATTGTCTTCCATTTCTTTAATCATTATACAAGACTTTTTTGTCTCCTAGTTAATCGTATACATACAATTTGTGCTAACACCGAAATAAATATGCTTACAAAGGCAACTTCTACTGGACGATTTCATGAGAAATGGCATTGATAACAAAACGTTATCAATGTTCGGCCGTTTCCGGACAGTTTTATGACTGAAGCACAATCCGTTATGGTATCGTTTGCAAAAGAAGATCCTCTATTCTATACCACACATAAATTAAAGTCTCCAATTTTCAACAGACCGTCATGTTTTGTTTGTTAAACTGTCTTAATACACTTTTGATTCCGTATTGCATGGGTACGCCTCACTTCAGTAGATTACGCAGGAGGTTGGGAATACCCTAATATTTAATCAATCATCTCTAAATGGTGTCAAAAAACGTTGAGATCCCAATCGAGACGGCGTTCACAGCGTTACGCTAGGCGACGCCAGCAGTGGTCATACGCGCGGTCAACCATTTGTTGTAGTAATGTTTTCGAGTCGGCCGTCACGGTAATAAACGGGCGTCAGTTTACCTCATTGGCGGGAAATTAGCGGAGAAATACATTGTAATTTGGCTGGCGTAACGCATGCACGTGTTTCCGACTAGGCCATCTGTTATGAAGCAGGAAGGATCGTACGCAGAACGCGAAACCTTCTTTGGCTGTTGTCGGAAAGAGAAGATTAACTTTTGAACTGGTTTCCTATTGTTGTCACTAAGAATCAAAGGGCATACTTGATCTCCGTTCAATACACGTGTGTTATTGTTAACACTGAAAGCGGAGACAACCCATTTAGCTCCCCGAGTCGGTAGGTTGTACAGCCCACCAGACAAATGAATGTACGTAGGCCTACATTTGACGATTGTTGTTTGTGGCAAGACAAGGGGCTTTCAAGAAAGGGACTTTTTATTTTTTACCTCTGGTGACACCATGTGGCTGTCAAAGCCAGACAAATGAGACAATTGTGATGACACATATGAAACTCCAATAAAAACTGATTGTTAAAATCAGTAGAGTGTCTACTACTTATTATGTGCACATTAATTCCATCTGTTCACAAATATCACAAACGGGCGAAATACACCTCGTACACTGCTGAAACTATCCGCATCTACATCAACAGTTGACGGTGTGAGGAGGTTGTGAGTTCGAATCCTGTTCTGTTCTAGCCAGAAGTGCTAGTACAAACATGTTTTACAATAAAACCAACAGACACCTAAAGGGGTCGCTATCTATATGTAAACATATGTCATTGATTTCTATAACCGTTAATTTCCAGTTTCTGTATACTTTACCACTGCATCATACATACACAACACAATATATATATATATATTGAATAAATATAGAGATATATATGTATAGGAGGAAAATTATATTTATTAACATTTCCACCCATATATACTTTGCGTGATAAAACCGAAAAGAAAACAGATATTTTCGATTTCTGTACTTTGCCCCTATAATCGCATACACAAAACTATATCTATAAATGGAGCATACATGTCCTATGTAGGCCTACACTTCAGTAACCGTTCAAATCACATACACCATGAGCGTAACGCCGGTGCTGTTTAAGTAACACCAGTGCTGTTTAAGTAACATCAATGATGTTTAAGTAACACCAGTGCTGTTTAAGTAACATCAATTATGTTTAAGTGACACCAGTGCTGTAACATCAATGATGTTTAAGTGACACCAGTGCTGTTTAAGTAACATCAATGATGTTTAAGTGACACCAGTGCTGTTTAAGTAACATCACTGATGTTTAAGTGACAACAGTGCTGTTTAAGTAACATCAATGATGTTTAAGTAACACCAGTGCTGTTTAAGTAACATCAATTATGTTTAAGTAACACCAGTGCTGTTTATGTGTCCCTAAAAGAAATCAGGTTTCAAGAAGGCACAATATATTAAGTGCATTTTAAGGAAATGTAAACTGTCATATAGCATCTATCTTATAGATGACAAAAACAAGTATACAAAAATCTCGAGAGCGGTAAAAGTGTGAATTTCTGTCAATTGTTTTTGTCATCGAAGCTACTTGAATAAATTAGACACATTTATCCATAAAACGTTATACTTGACATTTTTTTCTTTTACTAAATTAATTCCTGTTCATTCTGATATCGTTGCAAACAAGAGTTTTATCGTGGTCCTTTATTACTGTACTGATGCCTTAACAAAGACACACCCTTGTTATTTCATTTTCTTTTTCAGAATTAAAACAGAGAACACATTTGGTCATCATCTAATCAAAGCGATGTATTGCGAGCCTAGATAGTGGGCGGAGCTAGTAATCGGGAGCGAGTATTTCTATTGGCTAGATTGACAGTCCGCAAACCGCCAAGGCTGCCTCTCTTTAAACCTTTAAACAACAAACCAAAGCGTGTAATTTTATCGTTTATAAATATTGGCCGTTTTAATACAAATTTAGTTTCAAAGTATCCCAATATAGTACAATCTATATCTTGGCTTATTTTATTCTCCTTGAATTAAGGTATACTATAAATTTACCAATGTCCTTACGACCGTAGTAAGGCGACAGAAAATGATCTTTTAAAATGGACTTCGTAGAAAAAATGACGATCATCCGTTTGTTTAGAGTTCAAATTCAATCACGGCTGTTTTACAATATCTTTTTATTAGTCATTCTATAGCCAATTCTGCGTTCACAGTAACGTACGGTACCCTAAATTATTTGTTTCCGCAAACGTGTACAAAACTATATATATACATCATAAGGCGAAAAATCAATTAGGAGAGTTTGGAAATTATTTTGTAATCGCTCTCAATCTGTGAGAGACAATTTCATCAAAGTCTGTATAATTGTTGTGATGAAAGACTAAAAAAGCAAACAGCCCTAAGCGATGACTTAACAGAGAGGGCATTTTGATTAAATAGAGTGGCTGCTAGTTTTTGTATACACAACATTAATAAAATGAACATAACGCAAATGAGTTAAAAGGAAAAGGTCGTCATATCCATTTGTTATTTTTAAGGAATTGGCTTTGCACGTTTTGTTCAGGATGAAAGTGAAAGAATAAACTGTAAGAGTGTTGGTTAACCAGCGAAGTTGCCGCGGGCTCTCTAAAGAACACGTCTTAGAAAACAAGTCATGTTGTACAGGGATGGGAGACATTCTAATTAAAGAGCCGAAAGGCGTCTTCTTGGATATGTAAGCGGCGGGTCTGGGCTGGTCTGAACCATCGCCTGTCAATACAAATCAGATTTGCTGGCAGTCTGACACGATACAGGCATGGCTCATCCCAGCCTAAATCACCAATCTAGGTCCTCGTCAAAAATATAACCAGAGATTGTAGCCGCTTCTCTTATTGCCATATAAAACGAGTGAGGTCTTCTAGCTACTACTGTATAAGATACCCTCCTCTTTTTAGTGAAGTTAACATTGGTCGCGCCCGCTGCCCGCTGGTACTGACCGCTGTACCAAAACACTTCAAAGAGGCATTGTGTTCCAATCAGTATAGACCGGCATTTGTCGGTGAAAGAAAACCGTGAAAAGGTCAGTCGAGGTCAGGAAGGCCAGAGAAGGGTCAGCGGTGGACATGAGTGGTCAGCGAAGAAGACAGGTTTCAATCAACAGACACAGAAACTAGGATCAAAATTAAAACAAACAGTTATATGTTAGTTCACTTGGCCTCCATCTGCTATTGTTGTGTTATCGGTCTGCTGACGAGGGATCACTCTGGACAAGTCCAATGACCACTCCATTCGACAACACAAATTCAACTTAATCGACTAATATACATGTTAACACAATGTAATCTGATTGTAACATAATATACTGGGTTTAAGTTCATGTCGGTATGTTCACTTGTCTGACCACTTTGATTTCTGGAAATTTGGATAAAAAAAAAAGTTGACACCTCGGTAAACTAAACTCTCGAGATAACTTCCGTGTTCATTGAACCGGCGGCGGTCAAGTAGGCTATAAATAAATGCTAAATTGACCAATTTTATTCTATTTTTTTCGTTTTCAGTGGGAATTAACGCTGAAGTGAGTTTGGTTTCACTCATATGACGGCTTGCCGGCTCTATAGATGAAGAAAAACGTCTTTTGTTGCGAATGCATGGCGACAAACACTAAACAAGGAATCCAAAAGCCGATTTGTGTTGTCTCATTAACTCTGAGATCACCAGGTTCACATCACTACAATATTTAGAGAACAAGGCTAATATACAATCCTAAGCTGGAATAAAGCAATTACAGTAAAATATTTCAAGGGGTAAATGCTTCTATGATAACTCTACAATCCAGAAATATAATTCAGAGTTTTAATGTGAAAGGTTTGAAAAATTAGTTCAAAATATTATATATCTTTTAAAAGGTAAGTTTTAAGATATATATTTTACGACATATATTCTTATTGTAGAGAATGAAAATTGTGCTTGCCTCCACGAGGATTCGAAATCGTGTTTATAAATTTAAAAATGTACACATGCCTTCTAAAAATGCTTTAAAAGAGAACCCCACAATTTCCACAGAAAAAAAAATTAAGCTGGACAAGAAAGAATGGAGCAGATGACTGCAGTCCGTATAATCTGGTCTGAGAATAAACACTTGTCCTTCTGTATTCATTAGTCAGGAACACTCTCTGGTAACCAGTCATTCTTTTTTCCTGTCGATCTACGCGGTGCTAGCAGACAACGGCACACAAGCTAATATTAAATGATGAGTTGTATCTGCCATTGGGTGTGCCCCAATCCGCTATCAATCAGACAAAATACCTATGAAAAATATCATAACTTACAATTCATGGGAAATCCGGATTTTATCATTACCAATTAGAACGAATCTTTTGCCGATGGAAGAGATTAAGAAATAGAAAATAGGCTGAAAATCTCTCTCCATTTTTTTTTATCTGACATCTAGGCTGGGAATCACCATCGATAAAATGATATTTTTCAGAGGTTGATTCCTATCAAGATAAATGAGATGTTTTAACATTATTATTATTTGTCTGCGACAAAGACCATGTATGTATTATAACCAATTGGAATCGACAAAGAGTCTATTGATTCTCATACATTGTTAGTATTTAAGCGTTTAGTATCAAAGTTATTTACTTTGATCAAAGTTGATTCATTAATTTTTGAGTAATTCGTTAGGATTTGTACTCTATTAGTTAAAGAAAAGGAATAAATAAAAAAGAAAAATAAACAGACACACACACACACGCACACACATATAACACACGCACATACATATGACACATGCACAACAGGTTTACTGTATATATTTCACACTAAAAGCCTGTAGTTCCACAGAAGAGTTTAACATAACTCACAAGTAGTGTAATTCCGAAAAACGATAACTTCATTTTGACTCAATATTTCACCATTTATTATACCCTAATCAGGAGATACTCGTATATTTCACACGGGCACAAGGCTTTAATTAAACACGATGCATACTCTACATAGTTTTATTGTAGAGAAAGACAACTTAGCTTGCCTTCACGGGTCCATAGATCTTCTTTATCTGCATTCAAACTTTAAATTAATAGAAATAGTGCTATATGTTATATAAGTCGGCAACACTTAATAAATTCTGTACATGCCTTTCTGGTGTTTTAAGTGATATATACTTAAGGTCAGTTCGCTCATAGGAAGGCGTATCAGTAAACCAATTTCACGCGACACTCCATGGTAACAAACAATGTGCTGGCTTGTGAAGGCTGGGATTGAGTGGAATACGAAACATATTGGATTCTTATCTTCATAGAGACACTTCAGTGACACAGATAGCCTGGAGAAGATGACATAGGATAGGAAACAAGTGCATTTGGCAATTTACAGAGATCACTGGGTCAAAGAAAATAAAGTTTGACATTGTACCACCACTGAATCGCGGGTTATACCACCACTGAATCGCAAGTTTTACCACCACTGAATCGCAGGTTATACCACCACTGAATCGCAGATTATACCACCACTGGATCGCAGGTTGTACCACCACTAAATCACAGGTTCTACCGCCAATGAATCGCAGGTTGTACCACCACTGTATCACAGGTTGTACCACCACTAAATCACAGGTTATACCACCACTAAATCGCAGGTTGTACCACCACTGAATCGCCGGTTGTACCACCACTAAATCACAGGTTGTACCACCACTAAATCGCAGGTTGTGCCACCAGTGAATCGCAGATTGTACCACCACTAAATCACAGGTTGTACCACCATTAAATCGCAGGTTGTACCACCACTAAATCGCAGGATGTACCACCACTGAATCGCAGGTTGTGCCAGCGCTAAATCGCAGGTTATACCAGCACTAAATCAATCGCAGGTTGTACCATACTAAATCGCAGGTTGTACCTCCACTAAATCGCAGGTTGTACCACCACTAAATCGCAGGTTGTACCACTACTAAATCGCAGGTTGTACCACCACTAAATCGCAGGTTGTACCATACTAAATCGCAGGTTGTACCATCACTAAATCGCAGGTTGTACCACCACTGAATCGCAGGTTGTACAACCATTAAATTGCAGGTTGTACCTCCACTGAATCGCAGGTTGTACCACCACTGAATCGCAGGTTGTAACTCCACTAAATCGCAGGTTGTACCTCCACTAAATCGCAGGTTGTACCACCACTAAATCGCAGGTTATACCAGCACTAAATCGCAGGTTGTACCACCACTAAATCGCAGGTTGTACCACCGCTAAATGGCAGGTTGTACCACCACTGAATCGCATGTTGTACCACCATTAAATCGCAGGTTGTACCGAATCGCAGGTTGTACCACCATTAAATCGCAGGTAGTACCTCCACTAAATCGCAGGTTGTACCTCCACTGAATCGCAGGTTTTACCACCACTGAATCGCAGGTTGTACCACCACTAAATCGCAGGTTGCACAACCACTAAATCGCAGGTTGTACCAGCACTAAATCGCAGGTGGCACAACCACTAAATCGCAGGTTGTACCACCACTGAATCGCAGGTTATACCAGCACTGAATCGCAGGTTGTACCACCACTAAATCGCAGGTTGTACCACCACTAAATCGCAGGTTGCATAACCACTAAATCGCAGGTTGTACCACCACTAAATCGCAGGTTGTACCACCACTGAATCGCAGGTTGTACCACCACTAAATCGCAGGTTGTACCACCACTAAATCGCAGGTTGTACCTCCACTGAATCGCAGGTTGTACCACCACTAAATCGCAGGTTGCACAGCCACTAAATCGCAGGTTGTACCACCACTGAATCGCAGGTTGTACCACCACTAAATCGCAGGTTGTATCACCACTAAATCGCAGGTTGTACCTCCACTGAATCGCAGGTTGTACCACCACTGAATCGCAGGTTATACCACCACTAAATCACAGGTTGTACCACCACTAAATCATAGGTTATACCACCACTAAATCGCAGTTTGTAACTCCACTAAATCGCATGTTGTACCTCCACTGAATCGCAGGTTGTTCCTCCACTGAATAGCAGGTTGTACCTCGACTAAATCGCATGTTGTACCGCCACTGAATCGCAGGTTGTACCTCCACTGAATAACAGGTTATACCACCACTGAATCGCAGGTTGTACCACCACTATATCACAGGTTGTACTTCCACTGAATCGCAGGTTATACCACCCCTGAATCGCAGGTTATACCACCACTAAATCGCAGGTTGTACCACGACTAAATCACAGGTTGTAACTCCACTAAATCGCATGTTGTACCTCCACTGGATCGCAGGTTATACCACCACTGGATCGCAGGTTGTACCACCACTAAATCGCAGGTTGTACCACTTTATAGCATTATTCCCATTGATGAGTTTCACAAAGTAGAGTAAACTTTTAGTGTAAACTCCAATAAAAGATACACATGGATACATGGTGATTCAATATTTCGGATTATTTTAAATCTATTGACAACCATTCTTGACAATGGTTTTAAAATAAACCGAAATGTTGAATCACCGTGTATCCATGTGTACCACTTTGCGGGCTGAGTTATATGAAGGCATGCAGTTTGTAATCTACGTGGTTTAGGAGACGCGAGTCCACCTTCCATCTCACCACACTATGACAGCCCAGGTTGAGTTATATGAAACCATGCAGTTTGTAATCTACGTGGTTTAGGAGACGCGAGTCCACCTTCCGTCTCACCACACTATGACAGCCCAGGTTGAGTTATATGAAACCATGCAGTTTGTAATCTACGTGGTTTAGGAGACGCG
>JAQQZZ010000034.1:534961-554126 GCA_030265115.1 Mopalia vespertina
TGGTGACGCGGGACTATCAGTCAAATATCGAGTTATCAGAATGAATATATTTCTGGTGACGCGGGACTATCAGTCAAATATCGAGTTATCAGAATGAATATATTTCTGGTGACGCGGGACTATCAGTCAAATATCGAGTTATCAGAATGAATATATTTCTGGTGACGCGGGACTATCAGTCAAATATCGAGTTATCAGAATGAATATATTTCTGGTGACGCGGGACTATCAGTCAAGTATCTGGTTATCGGAATGAATGTATTTCTGGTGACGCGGAACTATCAGTCAAGTATCTGGTTATCGGAATGAATATATTTCTGGTGACGCGAAACTATCAGTCAAATATGGAGATATCGGAATGAATATATTTCTGGTGACGCGGGACTATCAGCCAAATATCGGGTCACACTATTCTATCAATCATTATCTTCATAGTCAACTTTCAGTATAAATATAGATAGTTCTTCAGCATTATAAAATACTGTTTTTTCTTGTTTGGCAGATAGGTAATACTTGATGATTTCTGGTTGACAGATAGGTAATACTTGATGATTTCTGGTTGACAGATAGGTAATACTTGATTTCTGTTTGACAGATTGGTAATCCGTGATGATTTCTGGTTGACAGATCGGTAATTCTTGATGATTTTTGGTTGACAGATAGGTAATTCTTGATGATTTCTGGTTGATAGATACCTAATTCTTGATCATTTGCTCTAAATAACGATGGATTAAGTTAAACCACCCTCAAGGCCAGCTTCACGCACATACGTATTATAAGATAATATATTTAGTTTAAAAGCGAAAGTCAATCCCATTCTTAAATATGTATGATATTCTCTCTTTGGTCAAGTCTTTAAGGTATTGACCTATCATTTAAGTTGACATAAATGCTGTGTCTAGTTTTACAGCTGACGTCCGTGTCGAGGGCTAATTTTTTAGTTCTGAAAAAAGGAGACAGTTTGAATTGACTTTGTTAAGTGGTAACACAGGTTAGGTGCCATTTTTTATTTCCCACTCATAATCTTCTGATTTAATCAGTATTACTTCCTTTTTCTGCCTTGTTAAATTATAAACTTTTTGGCCTTGGTTGTTAGAAGGTTCTCATTAAGGAGAAAGCAGTATCGTATTACCGCAGCGACAGAAATATCTCCTTTGCAATGGATGATGGTCATCCACTTACAGCGGAGGGTAATCACGAGAGCTACCAGTTTGCTCAATAAATCGACCAACAAACTAGCTAATACAACCATGAGTTAACCAATGAAGACGAAACTTTGTCAGCTTGACTCCGACTCCCTTTAACCATGAGAGAGCTACCGTTTTGGATAGGGTTGGTGTCTAAAGACCATGAAGTGAACAGTCATAATAACAAGAAGAAATGAAAACAACCAGCCAACTAAGCTGAAATTAAAAGAGTTTATTTCATGGCAATATGTTCTTGCATATTTCATAACAGTTTAACATTGACTGACCACTTGTATACACAAACATAATAGGTTTACAGACTGACGCGAGAGAAACGTCCCACCTTCAACAACAACAACAGCAGTGTCTTTTTTAAATATATTATTTGTAAGTACCAGCCCTTTATATTTTCTTACGCCAATTATAGCGGGTAGCAATGTGATTATGATTGTCGTTTGACTCTCAGCACTCCGGTCATCGTTACAAAAACTGCCCGGTTTGCAACACTCTAATCCTTATACGCCCAGTGAATAGTGATAACATGAGCTTTATATTTAATTGATGCCATTCTTGGCTAAAGTAAACGATTTGATATTTTGCACTGTTTTTATTGCACATAAAGTTCAGTAACGCACTTGTAAAAAGTGTAAATTAAATAAATAGATTCCTTAAATAACACAAGGGTAATAAGATGCCATTATCTGGCGAATTGCCACTCGGATACCCCGGGGAGCTCAAACTAACGTTCTTGATCACGGACCAGCCTTGGTGAACTGTTCTCCAGTGGTATATCCCATTTTGGCAGTGTTCCGTCTTGCTGCATGTGTAAACAGCCTGGTCATTCCCACTAGTGGAAGTGATGAGCATGTAGATTCATCATCTACACAAACATCCGAAACTAAATTGAAATACACCAGCTCAGTGCTACTACGAACAAGAGTCACTTTTGATCACGTGGGCTGGAGGACCCTGGATCGGAAGTGACGTTTGGTCTTGCGTCCGAGCAGACGGTATCTGGAACTGTTTCCGTTACACATGCAGCAAAGTTGTGGTTTTAACAGCAGCAAAGAAATGGAGCACAAATAAACAAAATAATGTTTTATACAATATCACGAGTTCAGGCCATTGTCTCTCGAAAGATGCCGGATTTCCACATTACACAATGTAAAAGGACGGCTTTATTTACGCTGGAATCTGAAACAGACACCAGGAAACTACTCAATGAGATAAAATTAGAGGGTTTCAAACAAACCCACTACACAACAAAATTAAGCAAAGCAAATTAACTCGTTTCATTTTAATTAACAACCCTTCCGCCTGAATATCAGCATATACACATATTGTACAAAGATATATATATATACATACGAGGACAACATTTATATTTCGATAAATTTTTAATGAGATAAAAATGCTTGGATTTGTTTTAGGCAAAAACAAATACAAAGGTATTCGGAAACTGGAAGCAACAACTAGATGATGGTCTTGGGGGAAAATATACGAAACATCCAAACCACAAAGATCTATTTTAACAACTCTTATAAAACCTGAGAGATGTTTGGATAATTGAATTGCTAGAGGCAAACTGCTTCCAAAACGGAATGACCGATAATAGGCTAGAGGCAACAGAGACATGTACGTCATCGAATTCTGATAACAAGATATGTCTACGCCATTAAATCCTGACAACAAGATGAACTCAGCATAACGGATGACCTTACCAAACAGTCCTTAATTATCAAACAAAAAGATAAACAAAACATACTCGAGAAACATCTTTGCAAACAGTCGGAAGGCTGTCGCATTTTAATATAACTTGACATATCAGTTGGTACAAGTGCTGTAATCTGGTAACATGGAGATCCCCTTGCCTCGAATGGTATAAAGTCTCATGTTACTGGCTTAATATCCTCACAAACAGTCAAACATAGAGCATTAGCTGGCTTCTCCATTAACAGGCGACGAGCTGTACAGTTGTTGAATTGTTTATGAGATTTTTTCTTTTTATAAAATAGCGTCTGCCACGATTAGCAACATTAGCGGAACATGGAAGCTTTAAGGTAATACCTGCTTATGCCTTGACGATTCGGATTTCTCTTTGTACGGACATGGATCGAGACCTGCGCACAGCACTTAGGTTCTTTTCAGCGGCATCTGCCCGCACCTCAGCCTCATCAATGAGAGCCTGAGCCTTTCTATATTTGTTCATTGTGATGTTAGCTACTTCTTCCTATAAACAGATAAAAACAATCACATAATATTTCCGTTGTGTGATATCAGGAAAACTGAAATGCTTTCATCATATCTTCCCTTTACAGAGCAATGTGACACAAGAAATGCAATCTACGAAGAGACTACAACTTAAAAAAATTTAAGCCTGTTAGAAATTGATGACTTTATATTTATGTTCTCCAACATGTATTACCCTGATTATTTACTTCAGAATGTAAATTACACCTTAACAGCAATATTTAAATATCTACTGTGTTTACAAGAGAGTGTTGGGAAGACTTACAGCCTCTTCGATCTGGCGTTTGTAGGCCTTGATCTTAAGGTTACATTGATCGTTGATACTGGACAGTTCAACAACTGATCGTCTGTCTTCCTCTGACTGGAAGATGATTTCCTTGTACTGGCGCTCGATCTTACGAAGGGTGGCAAGGCTGTCTCTGTGGCGGCGTTGCTCGGCTTCCAATTCAGCTTCCAGGTCGCGCAACTGCAATGACAAGACGATACAGGGGGGTAAATACATTGGAATAAAGTTCAAGTAAATATATCCAAAATTGGCTAATCTCATGTCTTTAAAAGTCGCTTTGACCGATCTTTAATATGACGACAAATATGCTCTTCATTCGTGGTTACATGGTTTAAGTGACGATTCTGTACCGTCTTCAAGTGATATATCATTTGTTATCATTTAAATACAGGTATTAGATAATAAAATAGACACTGATAAAAATTAAACTCACTCTGGCCTGCAGTTTGGCAACCATTCTCTTTCCTTCCCTCTGGGCGAAGGCCTCGGCCTCCTCAAGCTTGATGGTGATTTCACGGATTTCGATTTCAAGTTGTTTACGAAGACTCTCAGCGTTCTTGTAGTTCTCCTGTTCCTGTCGGAGTTCGTCGGCAAGGCGGTTCACCTCAGCCTGGAGACGATCAGCACGATCCTCAGCGGCTCTCTGGCCATTCAGGGCATCATCCAAATCGGACTGCATGGCGGCGATGTCTGATTCCAGGCGGCGTTTGTCGTTGGTGATGGTTGTGAGTTGGAGCTGGAGTTCGCTCAGACGAGCTGACGTCTCTCCAAGCTCGTTCTCGGCGGCCTTACGGGCTCTCTCGGCCTGATGTTAACAAAGAAATGAACGTTTTATCTGGTTTTATATTAATCTTATGGATTACAATAAACGGTGCATTATCCCATTCAAAATGGTATGTTTTACTGATATAGAATAAGAAAAATGGTTAAGAAGTGTGGCTTACATTGTCCAGGAGACTTCTGACATCTTCCAATTCAGTCTGAAGGGCAATACGTTTCCTCTCTGAAACAGAGAGTTGTTGGCGGGCATCCTCAGCGTGGCGTCTCTCTTCATCCAAAGCAGTTTCGAGTTCCTGCAAATATCAATTGTAACCATGTATTTGAAAACAAAATTTAACAGATAAACATAATATTGAACTGTTTAATTTAAATAACATAAATATTTTCCTTAGGTTATACTTTTTTTAGGCATTACACACTAGGAATGCTTAATTCATTAGGTGTTCCATATGAGCAACAATAATCCTGTTCTAGAGGAATGAACATTGGTCATTTTGAAGTGAATTGTTTTGGACATTATTCAATCAATAGTTATGTTATTCCAGCAAAACTTGCCACATAGTTGCTGGCAGTAAGTCCACCAAAGGAGATGTATGAATGTCTCAGTCTTTTTGTTCTGTAGAAAAATACCAAAGTTTGTGGTAAAGTTTAATTAAACAATGACATTCAATACTTATGTTTGTAGTCCTTTTCCCCCAAGAAAAACATTTTGTTAACAGAGACACAAAAATCATTCTAAACAATATTTGTTTTGTTCACCGGTAACGTACTGACCTTGACGCGGATTTGGAGGACCTTGATTTGTTTGGAGTATTCAGCATTAGCTCTGTTCGCATTCTCCAAAGCTCCCTCCAATTCACGGATGTCAGTCTCGTATTTCTTCTTCAGACGGCTGATTTCAGTCTTGTATCTGGTCTCAACTTCCACCAGGGTGCGCTGTAATTCTTCAATAGCGCGCTGGCTGCTCTTCCTGTTAACATAATTGGAAAAGATTTCAAACATGAGTAAACAATCATAAAGAACATAAATCAATCTAGTAATTCCATTCTCACCTTGAAATGCAATCATGATGTTCTTGGTTTATCGTCTCAATTTTTCTATCAGATTTATAAATGCTGGCCATAGCCCAAAGGATGCCTTTGCTGAAGAACATCCTACGACTAAGTCGAATGCGTGCAAGTAATGACAATATGGCAACTCAAGCTTACGCCAAAGAAGAAAACGTCATTACCTTTGACATTTAGCAAAGATTGTTCTTGGTAAACTAATTGTTGTCAAGCTGAAATGATAAGTCTATCACTGGGACGATAAACCCATTAAGTATCGTACTGTCTTCATGTAGCACCATCTGTTGAGGTCAACAATGACGCAGTCTATGGACCCCATTCACAAACTCAGATAGGTGAAGAAAATGAGCCGCCACCAGAGAGTTATCTATAGGGGTTGTACCAACCTAAGGTTATCCAATTCCTCGTCCTTCTCACGCAGTCTGTTCTCCATGTCGATGCGGAGTTGGTTGAGGGCCTGGTTAGCAGCAGCCAGTTTGTTTTCAGCATCCTTGAGGGCATCCTCGGTATCTCTCAGGGCAGCAGCCAAGTTGTCTCTCTCGGCTTCAAGCTGAGCACGGATGGCTGACAGCTCGTTCACCTGGCGAGAGAGATCCTTGACCTGCTCCTTGGCTTCACGAAGCGCGTCTGTAAAAGAAAACGCAGACACAGGTAATTCAATCTCTAGCTGCATCACCCCAAGCACATGACAATATTTAAGATCTATTTGGAAAGTTGTCGTACTAGTAATATGTTACAACTTATATTACAAAGTGCATCAGATAAGCAAATTAATAAAGAAATAGTACACTCACTCGAAAGTTGGTTGTTCTCCCTGTTGAGGGCGTCGTTCTTCTCGCTGAGTTCGGTGTTGAGTACTCTAAGTCGGTACACCTCTTGTTCTAGGTTCTTCTTGTCGGTGTTAAGAGCGGCATTCTCAGCCAACAATTCATCTACGCGCTTGCCGAGGGCGGCGTTGTCGTTCTCCAGTTGTCTGTTCCTCTTTGTAAGGTCTTGTACAATGATCTGGATCTGTTAACAATGACGGGAATTGTGTTCAAATGGTGTTTGAATGGTTTAAGTAAAGTCTTATCGACTTCTTTTAAACAGATTCAAGCTCATCCAATGCTTCAGACTGACCCCTCTATTTGAATCAAACAAACGACAGGGCCGGGCACCGAATTACCGACCGTTTATCAAACACACTTATGTCTATCTGTTTAACGCACACAAGGCTTATTCAAATCAATTCCGCATATGATCTATGCAATTCTATGGAAATAAATATTTAGAAAACTCATCAAAAGGTAACTTACATTTTCTAGCTCAATAGTGACCTCCTTAAGTTCAGCTGTGAGCTTGTTCTTGGCCCTTTCAAGGCTTGAGATCTTGGCGCGGCTCTGCTCAAGTTGGTCTTCCAATTCGTTAACACGGGCAGAGAATTTGCGTCTGAAGGAAGAAAGAACAAATTAATGAGTTTTCATATATTAACTGATATGATAAATCCAGTTACACTTATGGGTTTCAACTTGAGGCCAATGAACTTTGGTGTGCCACAGTATCAAAAACAGATTTCCAGTAAGTTTGTTAAAATAAAAGTTTCGTTCTTTAACACACCACTAACAAAACAACGATAATATTTCCTTTCTATACTTCATCTTATTTGTTCAAATGTTTGGGTATGACGAAGAAAAAGTTGAATATGCATACCTTGTGTCCTCGAGCTCCTCGGTAAGGTGGATCACCTCCTTGTCGAAGCGGACTTTAAGTGACTGGTATTCGGTGGTAGATTTGCTCAACTGTTGGCGAAGGACTGAGCAGGCTTCGGATTCCTCTTCGAGGCGGGCGTTCAGGTTATCGTAATCTGCCTGGAGTGCACTGAACTGAACTTGGAGGTTGGTCCTTTGCTATAATAAACAAAAGTTAAAATAATAGGGTTTTATTACGGACAATTTCAAAGAACCTTCTGAGGAATACATACAAAACAAGCAAATGTCACAACACCAAGCGGGAAGCCATATTCTAACATGAATATGACTAAAATCAGGGACGATTACTTAAAATTCGATCAAAGATATTTTTGCATGGACTAAAAATATGCCCTTGATTGGTCACAATAATAACTACCACAATAATAACTACTACCACAATAATTAAACTAAATATTATCCAATACAAATGTTAGCATTTTCCTAATACTGCTGTGCGTTAGTTTAAAGTTACAAGTTACCCTGGTCTCGTCATCAAGAGAGCGCTTCAGGTCGTCATTCTGGGCCTGGAGTTGGGCTTTAGCCTTGGCCAGACCGGCGTTGGCACTGTCCAATTCCTGTACTTGATGCTGCAGGTCGAAGTTCTCCTGTGTAAGACGACCCTTCAGTCCATTCAGATCGTTCACCTGGCGAGAGAGATCATCTAATTGGGCCTTGAGTCTCTTCACCTGTTCGTCCAAACCTTCGGCTCTACTCTCAGCGGAGGCCTACACAAACAAACACAAATTTCAAACAGACGGTATTGCTTAATACAAGAATATTCGATAAACATTCAAGTTAAATGTCCTCATCATCGATCAAAATCAACAAACGCTCTCATATCATACAGTTCATACATTAGACGATCAGTCATAGTATCATCAAAGATAGATGTTAAAGCTGTCAATCAATCAATCAATCCAATAATCAATCAATCAATCAATCAATCAATCAGTCAACAAAGTAACGTCTTAATTTTAAAAAGTTATTAAAGTGCTTAGTTAAGGAGTATGTTTATCTTACCTTAGCCTTTGCGAATGAGTCGACTTGTCCTTGAAGTCCATCAATTTCAATAAGAAGTTGACTTTTTTCTTTGTCTATTCTGTTAAGATAAGAGGAAATATTGATGCATTTAAGGATTGACTTTGTTAGGGTCCAGACTAAAGAGGAGAATGAGGAATACCTATAGCTATTTCTATATCTGGGTTGAAGCCAATTTTATAGTAAAGACAGAAATGGGTTAAAGGGAACACTTTTGATGACTCTGAGATAGAGATGGTGATCCCTGTGGTATTAACTTAAGTGTAAGTTGACAGAGCTGCTTCCTCACTGTATATCTAATAAACAATAGAGACACACTGGTATCTCCTGTTCGATTTGTCGTATTCAGTGATTAAATGAGGTCACAAATGACACAAACCTGTTTTTGTTCTTATTCACATATTCTAGTTGTTCGGAGAGATCGTTTACAGTTTCTTGGTGTCTTTTCCTTAGGCTGTGCTCAGAGCTTTCGAATTGTACTTGGGCGAGTTCGTAGTCTTTGCGAAGTTTACCGATTTCAAATTCGCGTTTTTTGCTAATTTCTTGCTGAAAACAAAAAGAAAGAACAACGCGCATATATTAATCTTGTTAATTTTTTACATTAATGTAACTTGAAATATCATCTCCATTTCTTCGTTGTTAAACTTGTCCTGAAAAAATTCTTGGGACATCTCTAAGCGATCTTACATCTGAATAATTGTTATGTTAAGCTAATACGTAAAATGGAATTAAAGTGCTTTTTAATTCCAAACTTTCTAGCCTGACAGTAGCATTTTGTCTCTTTTTTCGTCTTGTATTTTTTTTAAATTGAATGGTTATTTACAGTTTGTGTCTGTTGTGTTATTTATACTGGTACTCACCACAACAGTTGAACTGCCGCTGAGCTCATCCATACGGTCAGACAAGTTGTCGAACTGGAACTGGAGTTCAGCGTTGATACGCTCAGCCTGAAAGTTAACATTTAACATTAATACAACTTGAACATATATTATCAAAGTTTTTGGGACAGGTCCTTCCAAAAAAAGTACAAGGTTTTAGCTTTTTTGTATCTTAAGAACAGAGAAAACATGCTAACTTTCTTTTACAACAATGCAACAAAACTCATCCTAGATACTGTCAATGAGTTGGACAGCCTTTGGCAAATTATGCTGCTTAAATGGATCATAAGAGGCCTCAGAATATACGAAATACGTTAATTCAATCAAGGTATATTTCCTCTTCTTCACAATTTACCAAGACAAATAATCTGTCTCGTTCCTGCCCGTTTAAATAGGCGAAGAAAGGTTCTGGCGGCATGTTAGCAGGCTAAACGGCAGCTGTATGTAGAGGATCACCATGGAAACTAAAACTAGCATTGGTACTATTGCTACCGTCTAGATTTATTACAAGACTATTTATAAATATGTCAAGACTCCGCCTTCCGGCTGATTCCCAATCTCTGTATCAGTACGCTCTACAGTCTATCATTAAGCTATCTCATGAAAAACAAGGTCCGCATTTTACTCTATTGATACATATCTTAGCATTTTGTACAGTGGGAACAAATATCACATTTTCCGTGTAGTAACTAAGTTGTCTATCAATGTTCTCTGCTCAAGGGGCTGCATTATGACATGGTTAAGTTTATTTGTTTAGTTAAATGTCTTGTTCACATTTAAATGTACTTACACGAACACGTCCGTCTCTCTCACCGTCCAATGCATCTTCAAGCTCACGGATTCGTGACTGAAATAAAAGGAATATTGGTCTTAGTACGTAGTTAGACAAAATCTTGAAATCCATTTGGTTGCTGATATGCGCGGTGCCCATGTTTGACACAATGTATGAGGGGGGAAGGCCGGGGGGTTCTGGTGGATTCTCTACGACTTTTAAATTAAAACATTGCCTTAATTCCACCATTTAATAACCTGATCAAAATGAAAATAAATTCAAAACATACCCATGTTGTGCAATCGTTTGTGTGGATTGTTATCATTTTGTTAAAACATATATCGAGCCAATTGTAGACAACCCTGCTAACATTCTATAATAACTGTGTGACAACATATCGGGGGTGTGTAAAGAGATGGCCCTGCGCCTGTTTACGTGTATACTCTAGTCATCTTTCAGGTTGTTCAGAACCTCAGCATGCCAGTTTCAGCGGATTGAGCATTTGCTGGGTGTTCTTAGATTCTGCAAGAAGAAAACCGTTCTAATGACTTACATTGTATATAATATTGTCATATGTATGGTTGGATTATATTAATTTAATTTGTAAATTATCCAAATAAAATTGTGAAGTACCGGTATGTGTTGGTCAATGGTATGTACCACTAACTACATCTGATATGCTGACCGCCCTAAGCAGGTGTTCATGTCTCACATACTTACATTTCAGTATTTTAATTATTATAGCTGAGTATTATCGTGGATGTAGTTAGGACATTTATCCGAATAAACAACTGTGAAGTATACATGTCGGCCAACTTGAATGGTATGCACGAGTCAAACAGGTTAGCAGTAGAGGTAAATCGGAACCAAATTATCCCTATCATGTTCGATGTGTGGATTAGTTTACAGTATAAAACTAATGGACAGGTGTATTATTCTATTGATGAGGCGTGATGTGCAGGTGCGATCCACATCTAACTATAAGCTGGTACTGTAATACAGGTAACTCTAGTCGAAAACTCAGTCCCAATAAGTTGAAAGTTCCTTTTTCTGAAATGGTATGCAAATCCGTTTTCTTTATCAGAGGTCTTGTTTTTAAATAGATTTTGTTTGTCCCAAGAAAGAAAATAATTGCTTGGCAAAGTTGGTTGTGAAGTTTGTATGTTGTACCAAAAATACCAGAGATACTGAGCTCCACTTCGAGGAAAGCTAGAGATAGATGATCCAGGCAAGCCATAAAAGGTGGCGGCTAAAAATAGGCTGCTGGCTCAGCGCTTTTCTTCTGCTCTTCTCGTTTGTCAGCGGTATAGGTTAACCCATGGCCTGACATACGAACGTTTCTGTGTCAGTTATAATTTACTCGCACATTACCTAACTGAAAAATCTGATAAATTATGTTAATTGTGAATTTTGAGTTTAGATAACTGATTTATAATAAACTCTGTTTTAAGTTTGGAAAAGTTTCTACAAAAAACACATAATCAATTTGAAGTTTTGAATTTTAGCATTTTAAAATGTCGATGTGTTTCAGCTGCCAACAATGACCATGACCAAATTCCACAAAATTGAATAGGAGCTTTTTTTTTTTACCGTGAAATCTCTATTCGTTAGACACTAGCCTTACCAGTAATTATGTTCTATGTGTTTAAAGACATATGTTTTGAACGGAAATTGGGAATTACTTAAATACTGTTAAATTTCTGTTCTGGTGCTCTTAGTATATGAATGAAATTATTTAATTTGCTGTCAGATAAGAATGGTATATACTGTTTCACATACACAAGTTGCCAGTGTCAAGCACAGCATAGGTAACGGGACACCTAGAGTTAAATTCCAAAGGGAGGCTGTTAAGAATTAGAAAGCAGCTAAGGTATGTTTAAGAGTTCAGTTATTTTCAAGTAAGTTCTTGCTGCCCCATGTGAATCATAAGCAGGGACTATATTTAGCCGCACTGTAATCTTAGACGTTGCACTGAGCCACTCACTACCTCCATGACCAAATGCGGCTAGTAACTTTACTGCCGGCTTCTTATATCAGTTCAATTATCTATTTAAACATTCAATTCGTTTATTGTTTTAAACTAGTAGTCAGCTCGGAACTATTTACTTATAACAAATATGCCTTTGCGTTTAAATGTTTGAGTTTTGTCTTCGTTGTGAAGCGCTTTCCGCTTTGTAAACACAGATATGATATGTGCAGTATTTAGACAATTAGCAGAGTAAGTAAGTTTATGTGTTTCTTTAAAGACAATCACTCATATTGAGTTAACAATACAATAATACTACAATGTCTGCATTTACAGTATAGTTTGATATGACAGATACATCCCAAGCCGACAATCATAAATATTGAAGCAGTCGCTTCCAGAATTCCAACGAGTGAACTGTACTATGTTACTGAATGTAATTAACAACTCTTTGGAGGATGTATAAGTGTTTCTTGTGTTAATCTTGATTAGAAAGAGGCACCAATAATCCAATAGAAATAAAGACATTCCATATAATTAAAATGAACTAGAACAGAATGAAAACATCTAGCGAAAAGCTCAATTATATAATTATGTAAATGTACAAAGCAACTGTGGAGAGATCTGTTCGCTCCTGGTGGATCCGCCCCAGCTGGTTTACATGCAGGAGGTACATGACGGCTTTGCAATATATACTTTATATGTTACATTAATTGTAGAATTATTGACAGAAAATTATACACATGAGAAATAAATGACGTAAACAAAGCTATGATAACAGTCAAATATAAGCATCAGTTAGGCCCATGGGATAGCCCGAGGGGAGGGGCACGGCAATACAGAGTTAATCGACTCACCTCTAAACGGCTCTGGGTGCCGGGGGATGTGCCCCTGTACACATGGTACGATCTCACTGATCTGCTAATCTTGATATCTGGGTCGTACAGTTCCATGGCGAATAAGTTTTAACTTTTCCGGCTTAAAGAAAGAAATAAACACAGAATAGTATCTTCACGAAAACGGAGCTGAAGCTCACCTTCACACACCAGTACCGGTAGAAAACCCGAGGCAGACTAACTCCAGACCCGACCGAAAATTCCTTAAATACGGACCAATTGCCGCATATGTCGAAAGTTTCCTCGCTAGGTGTCGTTGCAGTCAGACGCGAAAGAGATGCTGAGAAATCTGATATGGCTAGAGTCAAAGAAGGCAACTGATGCGCCGAAGTCAGGTACTTACACTACACATTGGAATTTTCGGCAGAAACCGCTGAGAAAATCAAGAAAAGTAACAATCGGATGAACTTTGACTCATTTTCTTTTAAGACAAGGTTTAAGAACGAGCTTTCCACAAACTTTGTTCTTTATCATTTTCTGCATAGTAATTATAAAAGTTTTACGCTTAGGTTAGTTAACTTGTTCCATATATGGGGTGTAGTACTCAGTAGAGTAAAGAGGGGGTTGAAACGCAAGTGTGGCTGAGCGCCTTCATTTGACGAGTACGCTCGCACATTTCCTCCTCGTGTGTAACAGGCAGTACCAGCCATTGCCTGGAATATTACTACAGTTGTTGTTGTAGGCTACAAACTCAACATCTGATTTTATTACCTTTGTAGTTAATCAATATATTCAAAACTGGTTGTATTTCATGATACGGTTTACAGTTTGTTAGCCACTGTGGTTTAAAGTTGAACTAGCTTCATATTCTCTCACAAACCCAAATGAGCAGTATAAGACCTTTTGTAGGCCACAAAAAATTACTGTTGGTTATATCTGCATTAAATCTGATAAATGTTTTTCTGTAAATATGATAGCAAATACCTAAGGCCTACACAATCGTTTATCACCGACGGTGTTCAAAGAAAAACTATAACATAAATAGATGGGCTAACGCGTCAGAATGTACTTCAAACAATACATATATTTTGCAACTATGATAATTAAATGACATTTGTCGTTTTATGCCGATTAACAATTGCTGTAACGGGTTGATTGAACCCTCAAATTGCCATCTTAAAGAGTTAAATGTATTTGAATGAGACCCAGATGTGTGTGAATAGGTGGATAGTTAGGCTATAGTAGCGGACAGGATGTCGTGACCTGCTCATAGATAGGTTAGGTAGGAGTTAAATATGTCAGGCACCCATGTCCATCAGTCAACGTCCAGAACTGAACAAATCTAACTGACCTGTCTCTGACTTTAAGTTTAATTAGAAACTCAGGAGATTAGTTAACTTTTTAAATACATAACTTTCAGTAAGAATAGAGTATTGTGTTAAACCGGTGTTACATACAACGGATACATTGCAAATGTGGAAAGTGTACGGTGGACAATGGGTTTATTAACATAAACGTTATAAAGCCAGTATATTAGATATCAAAATCTGTAAATTATTCATATAATGATATCCTGAACAAGAATAACCATATTGAGTATATCTTACACTATAAATATACTTTAAATACAGGGCCTACTGTAAAGTGTACATACATTTCTTATTGTTTGTCTGGTGGCTCATACACCCGAGCTTATTATCATTTGGAGATATGGTATGATAGTTAACTAGTGACTAAATCCAGAGTTATTTTAGTGCCAGTCTATGCTGGGATGATCTGTGGAGGTAATGGGGAGAGAGAAGCGGGACATTCTTTGGGGAGATGAAGGGCGGAGGGAGGGGGTAGCTAACGGCTAACACAACGGTTCACTGGGGAGAGAGAAGAGGGGCATTCTTTTGGGAGAGGGTTGGAGGGGGATACTAACGGTTAACATCATTCTCGACCACTCCAATACCAGATTCTCTAATCCAAATAAATACATGAGAGAGGAGACGTTTACTAGATAACATGTGTTCTTTATTAAACTCTAATTCGATCCTCAATAAAAGCGTGCCTCGCACATCTGTTAGATAATGTGTGTGTTATCTGATTTGAGTTATAGTCTTATATTGGTTTCGAACAGTTTCGGTTAACGGATATATAGTCACTTCTTGTTTAGGGAGGGGGGGGGGGGGGGCACTGTTAATAGCTAAAAAATGACTATGATCAACAAAAACTAAACGTTGGTTACAAAACTTCGCTAATATATTATAGAGAATCTGCATATAGTAAAACTAGTGTGACGTTATGTCTACGTGATAAAAACAGGCCGTGAGATTCAGCATGAAATAATATTGTTAAAAGCCAATTAACCTGAATGATACCTGAGATATATTCATATTGGGTATTGTGTTACGTTAGTAACGTTCGTGTTTTGGATTTATATAATATTCATTAACACAATTATTAAAACATGGTGCATAATCAGCTATAGCCAATCGTCCCTATGGTCTAAGCTATATGTATTTCAGAATATATGCAATTTGAAGCTGCAATAGATTTTAAACTGACGTTTGCCCTCGTCAGCTGGTATCGTTGCCAACTGTGAAAACGATACAGGCATGTTAGGCTTGGTAGTGATGCTCAGCGTGTCGGGTTGCAGAGTTTGTATTTAGCCTGGGGAAAAGACAGTTCGCCACGGGTGAACTGAAGCAGGTATTAGTTAATTTTGCAGTCTCCCAGCGTGATATAACTCAACAGCTAACTGGTACTCGGCTCATATGTTAGTCCGTCTGTTCGTATCCGTTAGAGTATTTCATAATATAATTTACAGTGAAGATCTAAGAAATACCTAGCGGATAACCCAAACCGTTTGTAAGTATATTATTATAGGACTAAAAAACTTAATATAAGTTAGAGTGAATATCTAAGTTTGTTAGTCTTATAATAATATACTTACAAACGGTTTATGGTAATCGCGATCAAAATAAATAGTTGCCTACTTGCTAGAACAAATGCACTTTACCCAATTAACTCGTTAATAAAATGCTAATATTACACAATGAGACTTTAAGCACATCGTGTTAAATCCAATTGTGTATGTTGGTGAAATACTCCGTAAAATTAATGAACATAAATATTTTTAACTGAAGTATGGCTGCCATCTCAATTGATTTGATTTCTGACTAGGGGCCTTTGCATCACATGCCGTTATGTAAACCGAAGTCAGACACGCAGTCTTATTCCAACACCATGTTGAAAGTTATGTTTTATGAATTAAATATGAGAGCCTTACTTACAAGAGTACGATCTGGGTGTCAACGATCAAGGCTGGCAAATGTTACCACAGAAAGTACACGTTTTGTTCAAATAAACTAAAGCAATATAAATTTTTTAAAAATCCGCACAAGTTTAGGGATTCTGTCCCAGATAAGTATTAGTTTGAATACAAAGTAACTTTGTATTAAGCTTGCAGGATTTTACGATCCAAGATTCACGTGACTAATCTAAGGAACGTTGCCCCAATCGACTAAACCTCGCGAGATTATCGTTTTGCTGTTCTATCATCCGGCACTACGTTAGGTCTGATCTGGGATGAGTATGTGGACTCTCTCTTATCCCAGGTCTGATAGATGTATGAATATGCATTGTTCCCGCACTTAAACACACCAAGTGAATTTGACATAGCTGAAAACAGAACACGTTTACTTGAGGAGTACATTGTGTTCTGAACCTAAAACATACGAAACTGTTAAATTTCTACACACCACGGACTGTGTTAAATTTCTACACACCACGGACTATGTTTATTAGCCGATATGAAAAAGCAAATCGAGAGGGTGTGCGCTTTACATTTGAGGTCTTTCCAGTGTACGCCCCCCCTCCCCCCCCCAAAAAAAAAACAACAACAAAAAAACAAAACAAAATATGCACGATGTTGGTTTGTACCTCACGCCCACGTGCGTGGATTTTAGGTTTGGAAACCTTAAGATACAATACACGGCCGGGCCGTCGCCAGGTAAATGTCTGGTACTTAAACGGTTATTTTGTAGGAAAACTAAGTGATGGTGGATAGAATTAGTGATTCTTGTACAAATTTATTAATTCTTTTAGTTTTTTTTGTTTATTTAAGAGTTATGCTTAAAAAACCCTCAACGACCCCTTTCTTTGTATAATATATTGGAAACACCCGCAACCAGCTAGTAGTATAGAGTGGGCAACTCAGCGCGCATTTGCTATTACATAATAAGGAAGGGTTATGCGAAATCAAATACTAATTATTTTATTCTTTATCAGTATAAAGAAGGCTGTGTGCGTTATCAAGTAGTCCGGAGTCCGTTTGACTCTGGACTACTGATATAGAAGAAATGTACGTTATTCAGTACTAAAGTGGCTGGTGTTGACTACGGCTAAAGAGATTTGTACGTGACTGAGTCCTAATGACGTGTGTATGGTGTTGTTGGATGACATGGCATAATAAGAGAGAGAAAGAAATGAACCGTGCGAACGTTGGAAGAGCCTTTTCGTAAGATTTGGTTGGCCCTGAAAAGGGCCGTTGGAATGACCACACAACCCGGTGGTAAAAAAACACTCGAAACGCCTGGGTGACATCTTGCCTACATATCGGACATCGCTGGTTGAGTTTCACTGTCTCGTAGCACACCACATGGTTACATGGTTGAAATGGGGTATCTGCTAAGCCTGTTAGGCAAACACGACACTCAGGGGCTGGGCCCTGGGCTCGCTGACCTACTTCACAGGCTGTGAGTTGGATGGGTGGTGGGTTGGTTGATCGGGGGCCTGCTGGTCTGTCTGTGTTTTCGTCAAGCTCTAGGCGTGGTATGTTTGCCGCATCAGGGTGCTGTGGAGCTCGAATGAGTTGGTGTAGTCGGCTGATGAATCGGACCCATGGTGGTCTGTCTGCTGTTTTCCCCGTCAGGTGCTAAGGGTGCTATTTGGCGCATGAGAAATCAGACAAAAATCAGAGGTAATCAATCACTTGGGTTAGTCTTGATCATCGTCGTGGAGTGTCCGGGTCCCCTGCCGGTGTCTTCATGCATGTTGCCTCACATGCAGCGCTCTGGCCCTTCCTATGTGTGCGTTTAACCAGTCCCCGCCAAGATAGCACACCCAGGAATTCCACAGGACCACCATCGCAAATGCTGGCCACGGGGTTGTACGTTTCAAACCGAGGGTGTTCTCGCTCGACTGACGCCGGGACATTTCGACCGAGCTGTTATTCTCCGTGACCGAGGAGCTGGCCGTCTCGGTGTGCGTTTCATGGCCCGTTGGAGTGGTACGCCATGGACCACATCCTGTATCGCGTTCAGATCACTGCTCAACGCCTGTCGATCGACCGCTTTGGTTCCTTGCAAGGCTAGAGATTTGACCAGTTTGAACACGCTGCTTAAGTTTTGCCAGACAATGACCCCGTTGGTGGAAACCCCCTCTGAAGAAACTTAACCCACTGCCAACAGTTTGTCGGGTGTAGTAGTTGACGTGATGATGTAGTCGAACTCCATCCCCATCAACCGCTGCAGTCGCTTACATAACCCAAACTGAAACTTCTTCTGGAACAGCAGACTCGCTTTATCAAACTTAAGGTCAAGGAATCTTTGATGGGGTGCAGCGGGACGAGATGCGTGTGTGTCAAAAACTTGTCCAAGCCCTCGGCCAGCACCTTTTGTGATGGATAATACCCTGCAGGCAATGTTAGCCGATACATGGATTCCATGGATCGATATTGGAGCGGGATGATGTCGTTGTACGTTTCGTCGTGTTGGACGTTGAACCAAGTGTAGCGGTACTGGACACTCACTAAGCCGGATTCCCACTCTCCCGTCAACCGGATAGTCTGGCGTAGTTTGGTCGTGTATTGGGTTGTCATCAGGCCCAGCATCAGACAAGTATGTTGACTGATCCGGCGTCTCGTCTCCGGTGTTTGGCGTGGCCGCTAAGAACCCATCCACGGCCTCGACGGTGACTGGGATGGTCAAGGTCGCCCAAGCTTCCTCGTTCAGGGTGATACCGAGACGTGACGGGTATTGACGATCGTTTTGTTTGTACACCATCCAATATTTGTGCGCGGTTTATGGGGCGTGGATACCGTTACATAACTCAACGTTACGTTGGATCTCACTAGGGGATGTTGAGAATTCATCGACATCCCACTGATACGGCGTGATGTGGGCCATGTGGAAGTCCATCATCGCCTGCTTCAGTTTTTCCCAGCCACCTCGGCTGATTCGAACAGCATGGTCAAGGTCCTCGGCTTTATCAGCGCCGGTCAGTACCACTCCATCGGGGTGCACGGTAAGCTTTATATGCCGGGAGAGGTAGCTTTCACTAGGTTACACTTGACGTGGTGGAGGCATGAGGGGGTAGAGTGTTGGGCCT
>JAQQZZ010000034.1:570558-595728 GCA_030265115.1 Mopalia vespertina
GCTTAACCAACCTTGGTAATTGTGTTAGCGCTTTCTGTATACATGCATGTGTATTTTTTGTTATCCCCTCTTTTAAAGAGTGAAATCAAGTAATTTTCGTTCAACACACTGAACAGATTCCCGTTCAGAAAAATTTGCACGTTGAAACCCGCTCTGCAAAATTTTCTGAACTGGAATCTGTTCAAACTAAGAAAGTCTTATCCCAAAATAACGAAAATACTGTTAATTTTCACTTTCTAAAAGACACAAAAATTATTCATTACTTGTATTATCTAAAACTTATTTGAAGCATAACTTAATTCAGAAACAAATGAGAATTTGAAAAGCTCTTGGATGTGCATGTTTATGTATTAAGGGCGTGGTATAGGATAAACGAATTGGCCTTCTGTCAAGTTTGATTCCTTCGTATACGTCTGGGTTTAGGGAACAAGCCAGATATTTCCTTTGGAAAGAGATTGACGAAATGACACATTGCAGTTAGGCCAACACGGACAGAGATGTACGTGATACAAATGAACTCCTGTCATAGCTGACATATCTGACCGGACTATAGTGGTCGATAACCAGTTGTAGTTTAAACACACTCACATACATTATATGTGTGGTTGTCAGTTATGGACCTACATATGCAGTTTGGACGTGGGGTGGGTTGTTCAAAAGATAAACTAAGGTTAATTTCGTAGCATCACAAAGAATTTTAATTCTGGCGGACGTCGTACAACATTGGCGTAAAGTTAATAAACTTGTGAACAACCCGCCTCTGGTTGCTATAGGCTACATATTGAATATACCACAGGCAATACTATTGATAAACAAATTACGCAGGCAGGAGAGGGGACTTGTAAGACCATTTAAAGTTATGTGTTTACAGAAAAGAGCGATCCAACACATTTCAATGATTGTAGTATGTAAGACTGAATTTTGGATCGTTTGGAACTTGGTAAGCATATCTCCAATATGGTATTTAAATCAGCTGTCTTAAGAGACTGAGAACAATGTTATAAAAGACTGATGCAGACAAAACAGACTTGTACAAGGTCCATCCTGAATAAAAATAAGTTTGTATGGGTTAGTACAGTTATTGAACTTTGAGTGATAAGAAGGTCGGACATACTTTGCTAAACTGGACTAGGATTACTACGATTGCACTGCACATGCCTAACTTTGTGTGTGAGAATAGTATAATTAAATACAGTTTCCCCCTATATCATACGACTTTTCTCTGCCCAACTTCATGAAATCTTATTTAAAAAACCCAAAGCAAATCTTACATTACAAATTGAGTAAACCCTAAGCCGAACACAAAAAAGTTCGACAAAATCTGAAGTGCCAGAAATCATCAATTAAAGATTGGGGTTGAGAAAATGCATTCGCGAGATATCAATGTATTTCACACTGTATTATCGGGTGCACGTGGCTGGGTTTTTGCTGTCCACCTTTTTTGATTTGCTGGACTTATTTTCCAATATAAATGTACACTTTTCGATGAATATATATATCCAAAATAGCTGGGTTAGGCACAATTCCAGTAAGCGATCATTGCAAACTCCAGCCGGGTTATTTTCGTTACTATTTCAGGGATTCAAAGGCGAAAACATTTTAAAGACTTGCATATCATCCTTTGTTAATTATTAAGGTTTTTCTGAATTATCAAAAGATAGCTGAAGTACATTGAACATCCACAAACGGACTAACCTTGTAACATATAACGGGAATACTGTCACTCTGGGTCATGATCTCCGATTAAAGTTACTTATTAGGCGTATATTCACTTCCGTTGAGTGATAACTTCCGGGAATGTGAAACTGGTTAGTATCAGTAAAAATACTGAAAACATTAACGCGTGTTAACGGAAAAACTTTCGCTTGGCTTGGTTTTCTATTATTTCTTCCATAGCATAAAATAACTAGAATGGGTTAATCTGCAACGATTGCTGTGACCACGGTGAAACATGATGATATAACATAGTATTACCTAGTAGCTATCTAAATAATTCAATTCATTGGTATCGTACCACACTAACAAACCTGATATCATGTTCTCATTTGAGAATACTTGTTAAAATGTTAATTCTATATAACGGTACATGCCTTGCAAATTTTTCTCATTCCAATGTCAACGTTTTGACCCACGAACTATTAGTAAAAAATGTTTCGAATATAGTCTGTAACTAGTGTTTCCACAGTAATCTAGCACATTAGATGTATGTTATGTTCTAGGTCTATCGTACCATGCAGCTTCTAGCAGATTAGATACAGAGTTATTCTTTGTTCTGTTTTTCTAACAGGATATCGCATCATGTAGCCCTATGCAGCTCCTAGCGAATTAGATACATAGTTCTGTTCTGTATCTCTAACAGGATATCGCATCATGTAGCCCTATGCAGCTCCTAGCAGATTAGATACATAGTTCTGTTCAGTATCTCTAACAGTATATCGCATCATGTAGCCCTATGCAGCTCCTAGCAGATTAGATACATAGTTCTGTTCTGTATCTCTAACAGTCTATCGCATCATGTAGCCCTATGCAGCTCCTAGCAGATTAGATACATAGTTCTGTTCTGTATCTCTAACAGTATATCGCATCATGTAGCCCTATGCAGCTCCTAACAGACTAGCTTTGCTTTAGGCGCTGCTCTTAATCGAAGATCTGTCTAAGATAGTCATCTGGATTTAGTGGCTGTAAGGTAAGAGAACCCCAGGAGTCACTGAATTCCCAACATGAAGCTATCATTATTAATAAATATTTGTTGCATGAAGGCTGGCTATTCCGTGAATATGTCGTACTGGTGGAACTTGGTGGTCTCCGCTTAATCTATTTTATGAGCCGTAGCCATGGCTTTGTTCACAACTATTTTGATCTATTTCTTTTCGGATTGTGGTAACATTTATTCTAACTGATCGATTTAATCAGACACTAAGCGATAACCTCTATATTGCCCTTAGTCTACTGAGAGTATCGCCACCAGTGACACCAAGGAGTGGATTGCTGTGAAGTGTTATACTACTGAGAGTATTGCTTCCATTGACACCAAGGAGTGGATACTCACTAATAATTTGATGAGGAGATGCACATTGCTGGTCAAACAAAGAGATTAAATGTCGGTGGTTGGGCACTCGCTTGAAACTACTAAAGGCGAATGGTTGGACAAATTTAACCATGAGGGTGCAGGATAAAAATACGATTTGAAAGAAAGCAAACAATTGGCTACATTTCTAGGAACGTGGGGATATTGTGCTTTTAAGTAAGGCGTATTAACAAATTTTACCCAAAGTAAGTGCATAATAAAAAAAACCTGATAGAATATTTGTTAAATGGCGCTTGTACTTTCATATTTGGGTGACATCACACGCAAATCGGAACTAAATAATTCACTGCCTGGCCTGAATAAAAATCAGAACAATATCAACAATGAAATCTACGTGGTGAGAGCTGGAACAACAGTTTCCAGTTATTTCCTTGGCTGATTTGTTTGTTTGATGGGGGTTTAACGCCGTACTTAAGATATTTCACCGGCACGACGGCGTGCCAACCCAATGGGCGAAGGAAATTAACCTAGACGTCACAGGACAATTACAATACAAATACATCACAAACAGATCGGCTTTATGTTGCCCTTTAGCTCTGCGAGCACCCGGGAAACAGCAAGTTCTCTTAGCACATTGGCTGCTACACTTTTGTCCATAGCGCTCATAATGGCGTCTTAGAAAGGTAATAAATTACTGTAGTAGCGTGACAATACAGCACATCCTGGCGTCTTGCCAGTTTAGACAATTGCCGACACTGCTTCTTTTACCCAATTGCAGTGAGTAACTGTGACCGACAAAGTGATTGCAGAATTGCACCCATTGTTTCTTCAGTTTTATTTTGACTATTTGGTCAATATATGTCCTTTGAAAACATGAACTCTTACAACGTTGGTAACTGATTTTGGGGATAATTGAATAAGGGAATTTTATTCTCAGCTACGATATCTTTGTGGATGGTACACTTAGAGCTGGTAAAATTGCATAGCTAAATGTGTAGTGGACCATTTTAAAGTAATTTATTTATCTATTCGTGTTGTTTAACATAAATATTCTTATCGCTATCTAGAACTTACATTGATCACTGGAAGCTCTCTGAATATAATCGCACAAAAAAAGGGTCGATTATGATTCAGACTTGTCTCTTTCAAAATTAAATGTGACGTATGGCTGCTGGTTTAATCACAGAAAACGAAAGGTACCTAAATTAGAGTACCTAAATATTTCCCCAATTTTAGGTATGTGTAGTCTGCAAGGTTTATTCTCCAGTTAATCGTAATTAGCTGGGCACATTGTCATATTGAGAGACTCCAAGCCGTATCCACTCGTGATGTCTATACGAACAGGAATTTCACTTCATTAAGTTAATGACGACGAGTGATCCTAAACAACCCTCGACAGTTCCCTGCCAGAAATAATTCCTCCACAGTAACCACCGTTAAGCAACCCTTCCTTCAGGCTCATAGATTAAGGGCGATTTGGTGTAAAACTCACAGATTTATTTGTATTAAAATTAAATTTAGCTGAAGGTTGATTTGTATTAAAGTTGCAAAAAGAATGTACAATCCTTGTCAAAAACAAAGGATGAGGAAAAAAGAAACGTGTCAAAATATGTATATCTCGTATATATGTATATAAACCTCCGGGTTTTGGGAAATATAAACCTAAATTTGTATGTTTTATTACTACTGCTTTTTAGTCGTCTTTTACAGTGCTAGCGTATAGTCGCACAATCTATATAAACCATTATTAAGTTTTGGTAGAACTTTGAACATCCTTATAAAATTAAGTAGACGTAGTGTAATTCTTAAATAGATAGACCATGGTCTGATCGTTTGTGTGTTCTATCTGTTTCACTTATCTTTAATGATGTGTGACACTGTTACAAATGACGCCTATACAGATATTGGTCTTCTACTAATTGAAAAAATATTCCCACTTAATCTGAGCTATGTATTTCAACATGAATCCAAATTTTGCCATCTTTGAACGTGCCAAATGCTTATTTCTTTCACGCTTCGCCTCCATGTTATTTGGGGTGACTATAGCAATATCACGCAATCTGAAGATCGGAAAACGTGATTGATGAAAACACAGGAAACTAAGGTCAAAGTTTGTTTTTGAGACGCACTCTTTGTCGTCTCCATTGGAAGCACGTGCCACAGGCGTTCGTTTTTGGTATATAACATGAAAGCAACATCTTGGGTGCGCGCATCCAGGGACCCTCTACCCTAATCAGTGTGGCTCAAATTTTAGATGGTTGTTGCTAAGTTCCGAATCGAATTAGCATCCAATTTCTCCCAAGTCATTTTCACCAGAGTCTGTGTATGAGGTTAGTATTGATTTTCCATTAGACAATAGTTTACTGTGTCCAGGCGGAGGATAATCATGTTTGGGCCTTGAGAAAGTAGCTTGACCCACGTGACTGATAATTGGTTTCCATTCAACCATGGTTTTACATCATGAACACAGCTCTCAATAATTTCTCCCCAAACCTTTTTACTTATTCATATTCCAACTTCATCATTTCATGCCAGACAGATTATGGGTTGCCATGAAATTTCTTAATAAAGAGAAAATATTAGTGGTCTATTGTATTGTGTATAATGCCCCATGTCTGTTCGAGCAATTTCTTACAAATGTGTTTTATTGGGCTTTATTTGCTCTTAAAATGTGCTTTATTGCGCTTTATGTGCTTTGAGTCTAAACACCAACGACGCACAATACATACCCTTGTAATTCCTAACATATATCTCAGTTTGTCTCCTGGTTAACGTGTATACTAGTAACTCTGAAAGGAAAAGACCAGTGATTTTCGACTATCTGTAAATTTTGTCTTCATGTAATTTTAAAGATATAAGTCAGTATTTTATTTTGTTCGAACACAGCATTACGGAGAACGATTACTTTTAATTATAGGCAGTCATCTCAGCTGTTGACAAACACAGCCACTAACATTATCCTTACAGGGGGCTCACACAAACACAGCCACTAACATTATCCTTACAGGGGGCTCACACAAACACAGCCACTAACATTATCCTTAAAGGGGGCTCACACAAACACAGCCACTAACATTATCCTTAAAGGGGGCTCACACAAACACAGCCACTAACATTATCGTTAAAGGGGGCTCACACAAACACAGCCACTAACATCATCGTTAAAGGGGGCTCACACAAAAATATTTTTTCCCTGCTGATATTGAATGTTTTGAGATTTGTATATCCCAACAAAATATGTTAATATAGATTGCAGCATATTTTACGCTGTAATTACGGGGCGATTTTAAGCAGTGAACAGCTACTAGGGTCTGCTGCAGGACCAGGCCACACAGCAACAACCACGCTGTTTCATTCATATTGAAATGTCCTTTTCAGGCCGGGAAAAAGAGCCTGACTCAATCGGGCTACCGTTTGTCGTTGCACAGACAGATACATGCGTAGTCAGTAGAAACTAGTGGCGAGGTTAACTGTTTCAAATAGCCGTTTAGTTATGCATATAATTATATATTTATAGCAACAAACCCTTGAAATGTGCAGCTTAGTATACGAATATATCATTTTTTATTACAAAAGGTTAGAACCAGTAGGCCTAATATCAGTATCCAAAAATCCGGTTAAGCTCCGGTTAACTCATTGTTAAAGTTGTGTTTGTGAACAGCTGATGTCACTTCCGATATTTAAAAGAAACTGATCTCTGTTATGCTGAGTTTGAAAGAGGAAAACCATAACGTCTGGTTGAAAATCGCCGGACTTTCCCATTAAGCAACTACAGGTACACACTGTACATAAAGTGATTATTAGTTGTCAAACTGCAGTACAACTACTTCATAAGGTAACCTGTAATAATATATGGAAAACTACAGGATTGGTTAAGCCTTTTTCGCTCGATTAGGTTAATATGGGAAAGATTAGGTTCGGTAAAGCCTTCTTCGTTCACGTTAATATAAGAAACTATGACCTTCTTCGTTCGATCAGGGTTATATGGGAAACTGCAGGATTGGTAAAGCCTTCTTTGTTCGGGCAGGTTAATATGGGGTATTATAGGTTTGGTAGAACCTTCTTTCTTCGGTCAGGTTAATATGGGAAACTATAGGTTTGGTTAAGCCTTCTTCGCTCGATCAGGTTAATATGGGAAACATTAGGTTTGGTAAAGCCTTCTTCGTTCAGGTTAATATAAGAAACTGTGACCTTTTTCGTTCGATCAGGGTTATATGAGTCACTGCAGGATTGGCAAAGCCTTCTTTCTTCGGGCAGGTTAATATGGGAAACTATAGGATTGGTAAAGCCTTCTTTGTTCGGGCAGGTTAATATGGGGTATTATAGGTTTGGTAAAACCTTCTTCCTTCGGTCAGGTTAATATGGGAAACTATAGGTTTGGTTAAGCCTTCTTCTCTCGATCAGGTTAATATGGGAAACATTAGGTTTGGTAAAGCCTTCTTCGTTCAGGTTAATATAAGAAACTATCACCGTTTTCGTTCGGTCAGGTTAATATGGGAAACTATAGGATTGGTAAAGCTTCCATTGTTCGGTCAGGTTAATATGGGGAAATATAGATTTGGTAAAGCCCTCTTCCTTCGGTGAGGCTAATATGGAAAGTTTAAGGATTGGTTAAGCCTTCTTCGTTCGGTCAGGTAAGTATGGGAAACTATAGGATTGGTAAGGCCTTCTTTGTTCGGTCAGGTTAATATGGGGAAGTATAGATTTGGTAAAGCCCTTTGTCGTTCGACCAGCTACTACAATAACAGAGGCTAGCATTGGCTCTAGTCAATTTTAAATACTGAATCATATAAATTTCGAAGAGTGGTTTTCTGGTATTTAAAATATTGACAGCTTAATTCATCAAAAACAGCGGCTGTTGCTCTATAAGCAAAACAAATCCGTTAACTGCTTTGTTGTCGTTGTTTTTTAACGACAATTGTCTTTATTCTGAACAGATAGTTCAGTGGTGGTTTTACGAGTTTTCTTCCCGGTTTGCATTTTCAGACAAACTATGTCACAATGACCTTTAATAAACGATCTACAAACTACATACCATGACGAAATCATCCTTTAAAAGTGAGCTTATCTGTGTTTGTTGCATGGTAGATCACAATTAAATAATAACCTAAATGTTTTTGTTCTACTTTGCGCTAGGTGAATCAAGCACCTTAAAACACACGAACACGTCGTTTTATGTCTTGCTGGACTCGTTATGTGACTGTTAAATATTCAAACCTTATACTACTAGAAAATTTAAGTCGAAATATTTGTTTTAAATCCTTTTATTTCAGCCTCTAATTTAGTTTATCAAGGATGATATATTTTATAGTCGGATGAGCATTGGCGATTATTAATGGAATTATCACAGCAGACTGGGCTTCAAACTGCATTAATTATTCCACGTTAAGTTGTACTTTTAAAGTGAAAGCAGTTCGTTAAATATGTACCTGTATGACACCTGTATACTGAACAGCTATTGAGACCATCAACTATCACTACATTAATAGTCAATCTTTCAGTGCTTTTTCTGTCACTTCATACTCTGACAGATTCCACATTTCACGAAAGCTGTTCAATCCTTGAGGCTTCTAGACAGTGGGCGTAAATTGAGCATATTGTATCTCTTTTTTAAGTTCGCTCTATGATTCTTTTAACGTTTCTTAAATATATATTTTGAGTTTGTATATGATTTTCCCAGGGTGGACAGACATAAAAGTCCAATAACATCATTCTAAGCAAAAAATTTAAAACAATGAGCCACTAGAATATATACTAGATTAACTCAATATATAAATATCGATATATAAACAATGTGCATAACAACAACTCAATATTACGATCTCTTCAGAAAACGTTTTCTAGAAATTTGTCTAGACCGTGAGATTATTTAGAGTTTTAATTATTCGACATCCCTGTGCCAATGTGATGAATTGAAAAGAAAATATACAGTCTTCGACCCGAGTTCGCATCCCGGTGGAGTCAAGTATCTTACATGTACTTCCGACTTCTAAAGGCCACTTAAAGAAGCTCCTTTGAGTCGCGTGTAATATCATGATTTAGTGCTGTCTACGCTCCTAATTGATGACATTTGAAAATGTAATACAGTGAAAGAGACTTGACAGGAGTCTTATAAGATACCATATCTAACACGGGCCACCTACCCCTTAATGAAGATGCTTGTTTTCCGTATTGTCATAAACCTACATTGAATTAGAAAAAGCAATTGACCTTTACAATATAAAGGATATTACACAGTGAAGTTTGAAAACTATAAATGTTGCTTCAGTAAATGGTTCACGAGAGCAATATTTATGGTATTTAAACTTCACTGTGCAATGTTCTATTTATTATTTATATCAACTATAAAATCAAAATCCATGTAAAATTTCCAGATCAGCTGTAATTTCGCAAATGTTAGAATGGGACTTTCGATATTCCTACGCTTGAATGCAATAAAACCATAATTATCAATGTGGCATGCATTAAAAAGATGCTACCTTACAAGATTAAAATTACTTATATGTTTCCCAATTAGATTGCCACAATAAGAAGAACTATTTTTGACTAAAAACAGTTTGAAGCATAGCTGTTTTGTTGTATTTAAGGTATCAACTCATTTTCTCTGACTTGTTGAAATCATTTGAACTGGTCAATTTCACTATATCCGTGTTTGGTGCAGTGCAACCTACACTGAAGTACTCCATTTAATCTGTCAAACCGAAGAGTGCAGGCCTCACTCAAAGCAGTAGTGTAGTCCGGACAGGGTCAAAGTTCATAGAGTAATAACAAAAAGTGTTATTACACTGCAGTGAAATATCACTTTTATGCGCGAAGAAATAATAAAATGTATTATTACCCTTCCATTCTGCTCACCTTGCAGTCAATGAATGTAACAGCTAGCCCATGGAATCGGATTCTGTTCTCCTCTTTGATCAAATACAGGAAGGTTAAGTTCATTCCTGTTTTTTCTTTGAAATTGACTAATTTACAGAGAGAAATCATGTTCAAAATGAACTGCAGAATACTAAAAAAAAACCGTAACGATATTGGATTAGACAGTGGCCTGTTGAGTTGCGAGCAAACTGCTATAGCTTTATTAACGTCCACCGGCCATCAATCAAATAGTTCGAGGTAAAAAGAGAGAAAGAGAGATCTGGCTCAATCAATAATACAGCCCTTAGAAATACGTTACCCTAAGCACATCAATTTGGTACGCCATTTGAATGTTATGTTTACACCAATGTGCCTTATGTATTCATGTTTTGTTTAGCTTGAAGGCCAAAATCTATTCCATTACAAAAAGGTTCTTTGAAGTCGATATTCTCGCCAACTTTTAAATTATTGACAGTATAACTTTTTTTATTTATTTGTTAATGGCGCTATACGACCCTGTATTGCCATTAGTCTTTTAGAGTCTTCTTAACTGACAGTTAGCGGATGCCCAAATAACGTGGTAATTGTGAAGTCTCGCCGTGATGTCTGTAACAAAATGCTGGTCAATGTTAAACTGTTCGAGATGTAATACGGACAAAAAACAAAACATTCACAGTGCCTGTGTCACCTTCTAAGCACAAAAGAACATTTGAGACTATCTCTCTAAGCGAGCTCGTGGTATACGTTAGGAATGCAGACGGGTGTCATTAGGACTTAAATGAGTGGTGGGAATGATGTAGAATTTAGCATTGGGTGAAACATTACTAAATATGTCTGACGCGGATTAACACAGAAAGGGTTCTTATTAGCATGGACTAGGTCTTCGCCTCCATTTTGATTAAAGAGGCACCTTTCACTTTTTGACTCACGATGACTGAATCTCTGTCCAGACAGGCATATCTTTACACAATTTGTCTCTATTTCGTTAGGTCTTGTAACCTTACCTCCCAGCCTTTCGTATGTCTCGCTTTCATGATGTCGGTATCCGACCAGATACAGATTTCACCAACATGTCATCAGACTCATTTTGGATTCGATTCAGACGATTGCTAACAGAACCGCGACATTGTGGTAATTTTAAGTGTGTATCTTTCACAGTGATGTCTGTCTCAAACTGCTGTTTAATATTAGCCTGGTCGGGGATGATACAGACATAAAATCAGGGTTTCGTCTGGCAATCAGACATCGTCCCCTGCACAACCTTAACACAATCCATAAAAGCTGTGAAAAGTCGTATGCAGTGCTCGTTTGGAGAGCTATATGTCTTCGTTGACGGCTTGCTGTATCAGACCACCCTTTAAACAAATAGGCTTAATTTTAATTCCAGTCCAATTGTACACGTACGACTGTGGCGTAATGCGTGAAAAGCTTCTTATAAGTGACTGGTTGGAAGGGCTGTAAATGATGTATGGGGATTGGAGCCAAGCCTCCCTTATTACATGCAAACACATTTTGATCCGTGAAAGAGCTGTTCATCTAAATTCTGGTCAATATTTATCTTGGGTGCAAGTTTACCATTTCTTTCAGATCTTTTAAATACACTTCCATAATTTTTCACACTTTGCTGACATGTCCTCCTTATTTCTTCTAGACGATGTAAAGTGTACAGTAGTATTCATCGAAATGTTCAACATATACTCCATGATTAGTTCCATGTCTTCACAAATGGCTCACTGATGATATCACACTGTACAAGACTTATACCGCTTTGAACGTCCCAGAACTCTGAGACCCGGCGATACACTGACTAACCCTGTAATAGCGATGTCACACCACACAAATAGTTTACCATTCGCCATATTCATGATGTTTTATACATGATTGATTTAATTCGACTGATGATTATCGATCCAATAGCAAACGCTATTAGAATTATCTTAAGTGTAATTCTAGATTGCTTGGGAAACAATAAACGGAGATTTTGAATATCACTTGTAAATCGTCGTCCCCTTCCGGTACCGCTCTGTCGTGGCCGGGGCTTGGTGGTTAGTCTGGCCACGTACTTAACCTTATTCCGTGTACTGTCCACGAGTTTGAGTCCGACTTTCCACTCTCAGGTATATCAGTTAGTCACACGATGTGGCTCCGGCAATCGCGGAGTTAGTTTTTAAGAGGTTTTCTCCCGGTTTTCCACCGTATTTTGGCAAGGAATAGTGTGAAATGGACAATCCTTCTTTAAATAACTTGAGTACGACGTTAAACCCCAATCACACAAACAAATCAAACTACTGCATAGTAATTACCATGATGATCTGGTGGAAAAGACATTAAATGAGGGCGTCATCAAAAATAAAGAATAGACATAAAGGTTTTATTTCAATGATAAGAAGGTTGATAATATCAAATTTGAAACGCCATACTTACTTTAGAAATTGGAGCGATCTTGATAACTCAACAACAACTCATTGACAATTACCTAGTATGCCTTGGGCATTGATAAATAGTATCCCGTAGCATATGCATTGTATACCTTGTGTACTGTTGTAAGATATTGGCTATGGTGCTTTCCTATCCATATGTCAATCACAAAAACCTCTACTCAAAGACCATCAGAGTTCTTTGCGAGTTTCTTTGGTATCAGAAGCCAAACAATTCCTTCAATTGTGTACATTGGGCTTCACTAGGGTGCCCAGTAGAACTGGATGTATAAAATGCGACTTTTATGGGACAAAGAGGAATTGTTCCCTTTTTGACTCTCCGTGACTGAATCTCTCTCTAGATTGGTACATTTACATAATTTATCACCATGGCGACATGGCTTCATATATTGGCTAAATTGCGATTTTTGTCAACATGTGTAAACCTGGTTATTTTATATCTACCCATAGACATAATTTGCTAACGGTCATTATAGTTATTTTTGAGTCCGCTTGGACGAGTGTGATCAAACATATATATATATAACTGTGGTTGCTGTTGACAGAGGTATACAACCCAGATTTCATCACACGTTGTCTCTTCTATACTCTAAAACAAACTTCCATCAAGAGATCACGCTTTATCTCTTGTAAACTCTAAAACAAGGTTCCATCGAGCGATGACAAGTTTTCTCTCCCAAACTCTAAAACAAACTTCTACCAAGAGATCACACGTTGTCTCTTTTAAGCTCTAAAACAAGGTTCCAGCAAGTGATGACAAGTTTTCTCTCCCAAACTCTAAAACAAACTTCCACCAAGAGATCACACGTTGTCTCTTGTAAACTCTAAAACAAACTTCCACCGAGAGATCACACGTTGTCTCTTTTAGACTCTAAAACAAGGTTCCATCTAGCGATGACAAGTTGTCTCTCCCAAACTCTAAAACAAACTTCCACTAAGAGATCACACGGTGTCTCTTGTAACCTCTAAAACAAACTTCCACCAAGAGATCACACGTTGTCTCTTCTAAACTCTAAAACAAGGTTACATCAAGCGATGACAAGTTTTCTCTCTCAAACTCTAAAACAAACTTCCACCAAGAGATCACACGTTGTCGCTTGTAAACTCTAAAAAAACTTCCACCAAGAGATCACACGTTGTCTCTTCTATACTCTAAAACAAACTTCCACCAAGAGATCACACTTTGTCTCTTCTAAACTCTAAAACAAGGTTCCAGCAAGTGATGTAAAACAAGGTTCCATCTAGCGATGACAAATTTTCTCTCCCAAACTCTAAAATAAACTTCCAACAAGAGATCACACGTTGTCTCTTGTAAACTCGAAAACAAACTTCCACCAAGAGATCACACGTTGTATCTTTTAAACTCTAAAACAAGGTTCCATCAAGTGATGACAAGTTTTCTCTCCCAAACTCTAAAACAAACTTCCACAAAGAGATCACACGTTCTCTCTTGTAACCTCTAAAACAAACTTCAACCAAGAGATCAAACGTTGTCTCTTCTAAACTCTAAAACAAGGTTCCATCAAGCGATGGCAAGTTGTCTCTTTTCCTTACTTTAAAATAAGGTTTCACCAAGAGATCACACGTTGTCTCTTTCATTTTCTAAATAAGGTTTCACCAAACGATCACACGTTGTCTCTTGTAAACTCTAAAACAAACTTCCACCAAGAGATCAAACGTTGTCTCTTCTAAACTGTAAAACAAGGTTCCATCAAGCGATGACAAGTTGTCTCTTTTCCTTACTTTAAGATAAGGTTTCACCAAGAGATCACACGTTGTCCCTTGTAAACTCTAAAACAAACTTTCACCAAGTGATCACACGCTGTCTCTGCTAAACTCTAAAACAAGGTTCCATCAAGCGATGACAAGTTGTCTCTTTTCCTTACTTTAAAATAAGGTTTCATCAAATGATCACACGTTGTCTCTTCCATACTCTCAAACAATGCTGAGAGATCGTTCCCAGGGCCCATTTGGAGAGCTATCTGTCTTTGTTGACGGTTTGCTGCATTAGGCCACACTTGAAACAAATAGCCTCAATTTAAATTACAGTGCAAGTGTACACGTTCCAATGTGCCGTAATGTGTGAAAAGCTTTTATTAAGTGACAGGTTTATAGTACTCTAAATGATTAATAGTAATCCACCATTAGTCTACTTGGTACATAGATAGTCCATCTGATCGGGATTATTCTTCCAAGTTCCAAGTCCTATGGTGTCCAATGTTACTTTTGCAATAATATGCAGTTACTTTGCGCACGTTATTAAATGTACGGATATTGAATATTTTCATGTCCCTCAAAATATTAGCTAAAAGTGAAGGGCGAATTTCCGGAAACAAGCGATATCATAGCAAGTGACATGAATTATGACAACCTTAAGGTGTAAAGTCAACATCACCTGTCAAATTAAATGACTTAACTGTAAAAATGACGACAATGTATTCCTTACATTTTTTGGTAGTGAGCCATATTTTTATTATACTTCACAAGTTTTGAGAACGCCAGAACAGGGTACTCCCTCCAAGCGCTCCCTTTTGCATTTGTACTCACAGCTTTTAATGTATACGCTTATAATGAAGCGTCTTGTAATTTTGACACGTTACATTTTGCAGTGACCCTCATTCATACAAATGACGCCTTGATCGTTCCTATTTCAGTGTGTTCCTTGATGTCCCACGGAATGTTCAGCCTGTTTGGTGTCACCAAAGCCGCCTCGGTCAGCGCAGCACAATCCATCAGTCAGGCTCTCCACATGCCCTTCATTACCCCCAGTCTGGCGAAGGGGACGGCAGAGGATCAGTATCATTACGAGATCAACATGTACCCGTCATATATAGAAGCGATAGTTGATATTATCGATTTCTATAACTGGGGAAAAGTCTATTATGTATATGATTCTGATGACGGTAAGTGATCGTTCACTTCAGGAAAGTGCTCTATAAAAATAACCCAGCCTTCGCGAATTGAAATCATAGTGTTAGAATTTATCAGTCTACCAGGGCAACACATTTGTTATCATTTTTGCTGTTTTAAAAACATTTTTTTCCATTGGTGTAATAAGTGGGATGAGACAGGATATTTCGTTAACTGACGAATAATGACCACGATTCAAGATTTTAACAGCGCAATGAAATTGCTTGGATATAAATTCTCCTTTCTACCATCATTTGGTTTATTCATCAACTGTGAGGAGACCGTCGAAGAAGATGAATACCTTAGAGTATTAAAAACTCAAAGCAAATAAATGTACAAATACCAAGTCACATCTGTCATTACGCACAAGTAGGCGGTAAATTTGCACACAGTACCAATGTAATGACTTGTGTTCTTTGAAGGTCTCATGCGACTCATCAAGTTATACGAGTACTTTAACACGGAGCATCACGAGTTAAGTGTTGATATGCGACGAGTTGCTGATGTTGACGACTCCTATGAGATGTTGAGGAAGCTCGATCGAAGTGAAATAATGGATGATAAAGGAGTGATGAGAATAGTACTTGATTTGTCGTCCATGGATGCATACAGATCGATTCTCCGACAGGTATCTTCTGCTCCTTCCACATCTTATCAGATTACTGGGTTTTGTCCTGATTTTCTTGTAACCAAGTTATTACCTAAACGCTAGATGTTGGTGGATATTGGGTGGTTTGATAGTTGTTGTTTTTTTTATTGAATTGAAGAGAAACGGCTGTCTACAGCGGCTGTGGTAATATATGGTGTTAAGGGGAAAATCCAAGAGAAGTGCATCCATATTAGACCATTGGTACCAGCCCACTACTATTAGAATAAAACCCCATGTGAATATGGCTATGAAAGCCCTGTCCACATTGCTTTGAAACGTGTAGAAGAAATTACCATCGCAATTGCTACGGTACACTTAAAGGCTTGTCATCTATCAACAGAGATTACGTCCCTAGAGATGTGATATCCTTTGTTCACCCTGTGTAATTCCCTCCCTAATTACACTTGTACGCATTCCTAATTCCCCAGACATACCATGCTTTCCTGTCTCATAGATTCACAAAGAGCTCCCCAGAAACTCCGTGTAATTTTCCTGTTTACCTTAGTATTTTCTATAATACTTTACCTCATGGGAAGAGAAACCCTCGATTATCAGACGACCATTCTTTATCCCTAACATGAACCTAGGTAGCCCAAACATATAATTCCATGACCCAACCACGTCCATAGGATTACTACCAAAGTTTTTAGCGGAATGCATTTAAAAATATATAATGCTGTATTTTTATATGAAAATCTTGTTTGTAAACCACTATATACTTTTTCAATTGTGCTACTAATGGTGTATATACAATCTTAACGTCCTGTTTGTGACACCCTGTTTTTGGTTGTCTTGTAGATAATTGACGTTGGAATGAATAGAGAAAATTATCATTACGTCCTAGGTGGCGTGGTAAGTACATACATGAACTAGAGCAGTTCAATAAATCCAGTTAGATCCAATCTTGATCGCTCAAATTAAACTGGTATACTATTTCATGGTAAATCCACTAGTCATACACGGAATTGAATATACAATTTACGCCAAATACGTCTGTATTTCTCTCAAACCATATTGGAATCTCAGGAATCCTTTTAAGCGACCTGACTAACAATTTCCTGGAGCCTTTTCCCAGAAGTAATTATTTCCATTTAAAGTCACAATGTAGCATAAGTAATGTAGTTGAAGATTATGTTATTCACGTAAAAGTCAGACTAATTGTTTATTTTTTTTTGTCATAGGGAATGGACGAATTGGACTTGAAGATTTTTACATATGGTGGCGTCAATATTACTGGATTCCGGCTCCTTAACTACAGTTCCCCAATCCTGAAAGGTTTTTTACGTACGTGGAGCAGTCTGAGTAACGAGTCATGGCCGAGGCCTGTAAGAGAACGAATTGGGGTATGTCGTCACTTGAATATAAGGGGAATAAGTATCATGGCATAACTGCAGCCAATTAACTGTCGTTTTAGTTCGACTCATGTTATCCGAGTCGTACAGTGTGAATTAGGCTCATTGCCCTATTTAGAATGTTCAGGTAGCAGTTGTCTGTTATTGCCATGTCACATCGATGTGGTCTTACAGATAACTATTAATTTACCGATTATCCAATAACCATGTTAGAACACATCTATATATGAAACATTGATCATGCTTGGCTGGCTAGGAGTTACATGATTATCATTTTATCATGCTATGCTGGCTTTATCAAAGTTGCGACATGAATTAACAAAAGTAGCATCCGTGTAATATTGTATTTCATACTTGAGTGCATATGACTGACGATGATGACTTGTTTAGAGTTGATGGCTATATTATCTCCATAAATATCAGATATACAACAGCTCCACAGTATTGTACCGGTGTCCTCTAATTATACCGTGCAGCCGGCAGTAATGATAAAGTACCTTAATATATCATTTAACCTTTACACAATTATTCATTTGAATGATTGATTATTTGGGAGGGTGGGTGGCTGGTTGGATGATTGATTAATTGATTGTTTGATTTGATTGATTACGCCGTACTAAAGAGTTTTCCCCTGATATAGTGCCAATATACTCCCACAATAGTTATATAGATTACAGTTTGTTATTCGTATAGAGACGGAAGGACAAGGTTAACGTTTTCTGGTAACCGCTTGTGAAAAAATGCTGAACATGGCTTTAAAAGAGATGTTGAAGTGTAAGAAATAGGAGAACAAAAAGATATGAAATCTTATATTTCTGTATCATTAATTGCGATGTCCTCGGAATGTTGGAATATGAAGGTATACCATAGACTCTTTACGTCCTTTGATGCTCTAATTGTACATGTATTTCCTATATCGAGACATTTGGAATAACATCGATTCTCAGTGTGTCCAATGTGGGAAAAGATTATTTCAAGCAGGATCTGTCGTTAGGATAATTGTCATGTTAATCCGTCTTGATTCAGACCTGTCTCGATACAGGCCCGTAATTATTATTCCTCATATTACACGGACTATACTACTCAGTAAGATCCAAGAAAACAGTTCCTTTAAAAAGCCTGAGAACGTAACCGATTGATGCTTGTGGTCTGATTTTGTCATCTAAATATTGTTACATGTCACACTGCAGTTCAATAGAGTAGTAGCCGTGTTGTTTCAGCATGAAGCCGCCTTGATGGTTGACGCAGTGACTGTTTTCTCGGAGGCGATGAAGCACCTCAATCACACAGTGGCACAGGGTGTGTTCAGACGAGGAGAGCTTTACAATGACGGCCTGCCTGGCATACCGTGTCGGCGTCCTGATCGGAAACGGCCAAGTCCCTGGTATCTGGGGCCAAACATCCTACAGGCAATACGACAGGTGCACCTTTATTTTTATACCAAACAGGAACAGCCAACGTCCATGTGGAAAATATGATTACCTTACATTCTACACGGCCTGTCAGGACGGAGACACAAACCAATATTTAAGTAATAAACGAAAGGTTATGATTTAATTTCATAATTTCTCCTCATTAAATGAGCTTTTTAGATATTACTCTAAATCAATGTCCTGGTAACATAGGCCTTAAAGCAGTTCATATCATTTCAAATGGAAATACAACGTCTGGTTGGTTTAATTTAGAATTCATTTTGGTGCCAAAATTTCGTATAGACTCTTATAATCTATACTGCATTGCATTGACTGTGTTCTGTCTATTTATTATCAGGTTTGGATGTGGGGGATAGACTGAATGATGACACTAAATGTCAGCATCATAAATCATTTATGTCCCCTGTCGTATAATCCCTGTATGTAATCTGACACTCACCCTACTCATAACTAGGCTTATTCTGCTTCGGTTGTTTCATCTCGTTCCTATTAAATTCACACAATGATGGGCAACTTATACGATGCCTAGCAGGAAAACCAGGAAACTTATATTACATCGTTTGATATATGCTTAACTAGATCGAAATGGTTTCATACGTCCAATTTTTGTTTTAGCCCTAAATCCCACAACAGTTATGCACCGGTCTTCGCATCTCTTGTTAGCGCAATAAGTTCATTGTTTACGACTATTTTGTTTTGGGTCACTATTTTGACAGGTAGAGTTTAATGGAACAACTGGAAGAGTTGCATTTGACCAACATGGATTTCGTCGGGGCTATACTTTAGATGTCATGGAGCTCTCCTATAAACAGTTACCTAGAAAGGTTTGTGGGCTTGTTAGATCGGAATAAAATCGTCATCCTTTTTAAACGATATAAGGCATCAGTCTGCTTAAAATGATAAAAATGCTCCTATTAATGTTCCACCTGTCTTAAATAGTGTTCGATAATCAATCTTAACCCTGGTCCTCTATTCGCAATGCTCACTGCTGGATGTATCTAAAAACATATAACAGATCATCCCAGTCACCATGATAATTAAATCCACAATTTTTTTTATTTTTTAAAAGCAAGCAAAACAATTGTTGAAATATCTTTTGCTGCCACACTTTCCCTTTGTATGCTTTGGGCAAATAAAGTTTGCAATTTTCCCAAAAGCAATTTCTGACTTATTTTAACATTAAACTTTAATAATATCTATGTAGTTTCAGTTGTACCGGAATAGAAACTCGCAATGATTTTGAACTGTCGAATTGCATTAAAATGATTGTTTTCTTTCTTTAAGATAGGAACTTGGAGTCACCGGGATGGTTTCCTAACAGACAGACCCCGGCCATTTTACTATAATTCTGGTCTAGACTTAGAAAATACTACATATCGTGTCACAACCATAAAGGTAAGTAAGGACGCGTAGTGTTACGGTGAATTACTCCCTAAAATACGGAATAAACAATGTATTTGTTGATCCGAGAGTTAAACGACATATTTACCATCAATGATCACCGTTGTCTGAATAAAACAGTGCACGGAACTGGGAACTTCGTGATCTGTGGTCTTTTTTATGACACAGGTAGGTCTTTAAGGTCTTGCTGGACCAAAAAATTTTATCGCTTTTTTTTTTTTCATTTTCGACAAAAATAATTCGAAATTCTAATTACAAACAGTTAAAATTTGAGCCTATAAATTAGTTTTCCCTTGATCATATCCAAGTAGCAAAACTTTAAATGCCTATTTCTGGCCTTTAAGCAGACCCTGCATTTTCCATGGCGTATTTATAGAAAACTATTCATGTTTATAGACACTTCAAATTTGTACCACTGTAAAGAGCACAATGGGATCTAGTAAAAGGTGCCTCATTTTTGTAGAAGCTCGTCCTTGATTTTTTTTTTAATGTTTTCAGAAATTTGTATTTTACATTTCTATAAGACTTTCCAAGGTGGGAAAGACAAACCAAATCCAATGTGATTGATCTAATCAAATTTTTTAATAATGAGAACCGTTTACTAATTCAAGGGCTATTATACTAGGTTTACTAATCGTTTTAGTCTTATCATAATTGCACATCCAGAAATAAACCTTGAAGAACCACATTCACGAATATGTCATCATGAGTATTCAAGCTTTCCAAAAATAGTAAAATATATATGGTTCACATTAATACTCTTCTGCATAATATACTAAATACAACAGGTGTTCTGAAAATCGACCAAGGGGTCCAACAAGACCTTAAACTGTCACACGTCTGGCTTTAAGCTGTCACACGTATGGCGTTAAGCTGTCACACGTATGGCGTTAAGCTGTCACACGTATGGCGTTAAGCTGTCACACGTATGACTTCAAGCTGTCACACATATGGCTTTGAGCTGTCACGGGTAGGGATTTAAGCTGTAACACGTATGTCTTAAAGCTGCCACAGGTAGGACTTTAAGCTGACAATATCAACATCCAGTTTAAAGAAAGCAATTCTCATGCCTTCTTCATATAACCTTAACCACACACTATTATTAAGTGGACCGAAAGAAAATAGTTTCAATGGGTATTAAGTTAATTATATAATACTTGTTTATTATATTAAATAATGTACAGTATTTTTGCAGCTCTGATATCAGAACTGCTTTTTAGTTACAAGTAGTAATATTCAGCTGTTGCCTTATCTACTACATTCCCATTTGTTGCAGAGTGAGCCATTTGTGATAGCTCGTATGGAGACTGAGGACGGACATCCGATGGTGGGCAATGCCCATGGTAAATTAGAAGGCTATTGCATTGAATTAACACAGAAACTATCCGTAGCACTGGACTTTGAATTTATCATAGAATTGGTGTCGGATGGAAACTTTGGGAGTCGAAAGAACGGTACATGGGACGGCATGGTAGGAACTCTCATCAGGAATGTGAGTGAAATAGTTCTTTACGGTTCATTGCTTAGGTATATTGTTTGCAATTAATTTCTCTTAAAAAACATGTTTTATAACAAATATGGTTTTCAATGTGAACGTATTTTCCTGAAACCTAGACACTACAAGTTGTTAAGAAAAGGAAGTATTTGTGCTTTGCTATCCTCGGATCATGAGTTTCGTTCCATCCTATTTAAGTTAGAAAGTTTAGTACCATTCTATTGATCTGCCTATCACTCCTTACAATACAGGACGTCCATGGACGCGGCGCCTATGCCTGTTATTTGCAACCACCTTATTATATGTTTCTAGCCAATTCATCAGATTTGATGGTAGAACCTTTTTTAAAAATTTCATTTTTCATTGGTTAATGCACAGATAATTTTCTTGCGTCTACAGGAAGCCCACATGGCCGTGGCGCCTCTGACGATCACAGAGGAGAGAGAGCGGGCTATTGACTTCACTAAGCCTTTTATGAAGACTGGGATCAGCATTATGATAAAGAAACCAGTTAAACAGAAAGCTGGCGTCTTCTCCTTTACAAACCCTCTTTCTACTAATGTTTGGGTTTGCATCATACTGGGCTACTTTGGAGTTAGCCTCATACTGTACTTCGTTGGCCGGTGCAGCCCCTATGAATGGCACGAAGCCGACCGGAAAGCCAACAATGTTGACACAGTAGATAAAACACCAACGGAATTAACTAACGAGTTTACATTTCAAAACACTTTATGGTTCTCACTGGGCGCCTTAATGCAGCAGGGTTCTGATATATCTCCAAGGTTTGTAATCAGTGACAGCCATGTTACTTATGTCCCTTGCCCTGGTGGTAGGTTACTTTCTAACCAGATTCACCGGACCAAGGGAGATGTTATGCACCCTTATTTTTAGTTGACTTTCTAGTTTAATTTCAGTTAGTTTTTTAGACTGTTGCGTGACACTAATAAAAGGGTTTATAACACGATATCAATCCCTACACATAATTTTGCATCACATACCAATTCTGTGAGAATATTAAGATACAAGTCATAGATCAAACCAAGCAGTTTTTGTTGTTAACTGTTAGAAAACACAGGCCTCGTGTGGGTTGTCACATATTTCATTCATTAACATGAATGGCTTGCTGACAATGAGCTTGTTAGCTTGCCTTAGTTTCATGATACTTGACATTTTAACTATGTGTAAAAGCATGTTTAACTATGTACTTAAGTTTCTTTGGAATGTTTTCTTAGCACTATGTTAAAAACACCTGATATTTGAGACAAACTTTGGGGACATATCTGGTTCTGGCGCATTAGCACGGTCGCAATATTGTTTAGAATTCTAACAGTATTATTGATACATAAGGTGCTAATCTTATTTTAGTTTCAGAATACCTTCGTTTTATGAAAAATTTTAAACATAAATAGTAATAAAAATAAGTTAAGGCTACTCAGAACATAATCAGTGCTAATTACGATCGTGCTTTAGACCTTATATATTATATTTGTTTTACTAATCACTCATTGGTTATTTCAGATCAATATCCGGTCGGATTGTGGGATCCTGTTGGTGGTTTTTCACGTTAATTATAATATCTTCTTACACAGCTAATCTTGCAGCCTTTCTCACTATAGAAAACATGCTCACACCCATAGATTCAGTAGATGATCTGGTTAAGCAGAATAAAATTGAGTATGGAATACAGGCTGGCGGGTCATCCGAAGAGTTCTTTAAGGTAACCTATTGGCAGGAGGTGGTGAAGTCCATGTTAACATTTTATATATCTACCAAGTTAAATTACTTTGTATTTTTTGCTCAGTTCTTGTGAAAGCTTGTGCATTTTGTTATTGAGAAAACGATGCTTCCAGAAGATTTCAACGAAAATAATGCCAAATTAATAGTTATGGATAGATATGTTGAACTGTTTACAGGATAAGTATCATACGATTGGGACATACAATCTCTTAGTATTAAGATGAACTATCAATTCCTCACACTCCATATAGAATTATTTAAAGTACCCAGTACATCATTTGGTTTATATAATGTGCGAACAGTGATGATTTTCGTGAGCATTGAAACATTTCATTGCAGTGAGGAAGCGTGTTTTTTTTTTACTCTTCAGCGATGTTAGCTGTAAATACTTTTATTTATTTATACATTTTAAGTTGATAACCGAAGTGATTAAGTCATACATTTCAAATAGCATCTTGATGTCCCGCATTAGTTCCGTTTAAGATTGTCACAACAAAAATTAGAAAATGTAATTAATTTGTTAATTATATAAACAATAATTATTGCACAGCGAAGATCGAATGACATGTTATTGCTCTTATCAATGCTGGAAGCGATACTTAATCCCGGGTTGTTGTGTGGTGCTATTTTCTTGTCTCTATCCCCTTTCTCTCGAGCATATATTTATGGCATTGAGATTTTGCTGTGTAATACCGTTCATGTATAGTAAAAGGTAATGCAAGTGAATAATATTTTTAATTTTATTTCTTTTCCAAAGAAAACCAAGGTTTCTGTTTATAAAAAGATGTGGGATTATATGTCAAACGCACAACCCAGTGTTTTTGAGCCGAATACAAAATCAGGTGTTGGGAGAGTCCGGAATTCAAAGGGGAAATACGCCTTTCTTTTGGAATCTCCGTGGAATGAATATTATAACCAACAAAAGCCTTGTGATACTATGAAAGTAGGGCCTAATTTAGATTCCAAGGGATACGGCGTGGCCACGCCAGACAGATTCCCACTCAAGTAAGTCAACCAATATTATCTACACTGCTCACTTCTTACACATAGACGAGTAGTGATTTGAATCAATTGAAATAAAGAACCTTTAAGAGTAATTGATAAGCTGTATTTAAACTGTAGTGTAAATCAGAAGCGTTTGATACTAATTAATTGATTTTACTGCTGATAGCAGCGAACTAAATAAGCCTACAGTTGACAATATCTCACTAAATGAGCCCATTGCTGATAGTTGACTAAATAATGCTAATGTTGATTACTCACTAAATAATGCTGATGTTGATAACTCACTAAATAATGCTAATGTTGATAACTCACTAAATAATGCTAATGTTGATAACTCACTAAATGATGCTAATGTTGATAACTCACTAAATAATGCTAATGTTGATAACTCACTGAATAATGCTAATGTTGATAACTCACTAAATGATGCTAATGTTGATAACTCACTCAATAATGCTGATGTTGATAACTCACTAAATAATACTAATGTTGATAACTCACTAAATGACGCTAATGTTGATAACTCAATCAATAATGCTAATGTTGATAACTCACTAAATAATGCTAATGTTGAAAACTCAATAAATGATGCTAATGTTGATAACTCACTCAATAATGCTGATGTTGATAACTCACTAAATAATGCTAATGTTGATTACTCACTAAATAAGGCCAATGTTGATAACTCACTAAACAATGTTAATGTTGATAACTCACTAACTAATGCTGATGTTGATAACTCACTCAGTAATGCTAATGTTGATAACTCACTAAATAATGTTAATGTTGATAACTCACTAAATAATGCTAATGTTGATAACTCAGTCAGTAATGCTAATGTTGATAACTCACTTAATAATGCTAATG
>JAQQZZ010000034.1:601683-618764 GCA_030265115.1 Mopalia vespertina
GCAATGTCTCGTTGGGATTTGTCTAGTATTTCTAGATCTTTGTTATTTTAGTGAGTAACTTGGCAACCATAGGTTAACGTAGGTATGCACACCGACCAGTATACTTTAGACCATATTTTACAACTCAGACCATTCGGATGTAACCCGTCTGTGACAAATCAGTACTTAAGATTTCAAAATACCAAACTGAGTCTTGGGTGTATCTAGTGCAATGGATTGTTACATTACCCGACAGTATCAAACAGCTTCCATCCCTTTTTTATTTTCCTTTTTATTGTAAACAAAAAATGTGTGATGTGCGTATGTTACATTTTTATATATCTTTTACATTATGACTAATGTTTTAAACTATTTGCAAACAACAACAAAAAAGAATCAAATTATTTTAACTACTGTTTGTGGAATTTGGATTGTATTTGTACTAATCTGTTTTTTCAAATGCTTGTATTATGTTTATTATTGTCGAGGCCCTCGACCTTCAAGACAATAGGTTGTGTTATAAGGCCTATGAAATTACCCAATTTGACATAAAGATCATTTATCTATCACATTTGGTTTGTTTTCTCTGGGATCGAGATAACCAGACTTACCCACAAAAACTGGAGGTTGTTTGATCGCATATTGGTGTGTTGGTTTACATGCGACCTCGATTTGTGTTATTCTTTCTCTTCTGAAATTCAGAGAATAAAACAATAATGTAATTATTTATACTAACAACAAATTGCCCCCATTTGACTGTTATGGCCCGTATATGTGGCACGTATATATTTTGAAAAAATGAAGAGAGAAACATTTGCTTGCTTCCACCGGGCGTCGAACCCGGGACCTTTGGGCTACAGGCCCAACACTCGTATATATGTGTGATTCGCCATCTAGCGTGCTGTTCCGGGCTTACATGTGACATGTACGCCAAGAAACTAGGGGTCATCGGTTTTTAACCAGTAGATGTCATTTAGCATTCTCCTTGTTGTACTAATGTTGTCCATAAAGGTGGATTGTCAAGAGAATCGTGACGTAAATATCGTAAATCGATTTAAATTTAAACAGAGGAAAACAACTTGAAAATGAACCGAAACATTCCTTACTCTATTCGAAGGGGGAAACGACAAATGAAATACCACCCTCTACCGCTTCTTCTTTCAGTAACCGGTGGTATATCCACCCAGATTATCTCTAAGCTGGATGGACTTTCCTTAATCTCTGTGGTTATGTGCGTGGACTCGTGATTCAGAGGCATCGGATTTCAATCCCGATATGATTGGGAAAGGGTCATTTTACAGGGAGCTCTGATGGCACCCGCGATCCTGTTAGGCCACAATCGGTAGGGTGATTGTTTATACTCCAGCGAGAGTGGTTGGCCTGGTATATCGCTTGTCTTTATGAAGGAGGCATTTCTTTCGCCGGTGCTGTTTTCTCAAAACGTGGGCTGAGAAAAGAATATTCACACGATGAACATCACGGCTTCCAAAGCAAACAAATAGTCAAGTAGCAGTGATTCCATCAGTTGGATATTACTAGGAGATAAACAACAAAAAACATAATCGTGTCACGTGGACACTTAACTGGGTGGTTACATGCGGTGGACTGCTTGAGCCGTTCAAAGCACTATTACATTTAATCGTTGATTAGACGACGTCAGTTCATATTGAAGTGATATCTCTAATACTAGATTAGGAGTTTTATCGGATATTAGTTATTTATCTAGGAATCCCGATGCCACCCCTCCATAATAAGTAATCCCGTAATATCCGTCGGCATACGTAGCCTACAGGCTAATGTTTCTTGTAATTATCACCGACATTAAATAAAGATATTGACCTTTGAGTGTGGCCAGGAGACTCGTAGGCTATGCTCAGCGATTGTCTCAGCTTGGATGGTTAATCAGTTCTAATCAAGAATGGATATAGCGGCGTAATTCTTTTATGTTTTTTTTGTTTTTTTAGGTTTTCCTTGCTGCAAGTGTACTCTTCGCAAAAGGTATGTACTCTGAGAACCACAACCCGGGTAACTTTTCGCCGTAATCATCAGCCTATTGTAAGACGAATTTATTTAAACAAATGTTTTAGATAAAGATGTGTTTCCTTGTCAGTGTCGATGATTTTGTTTAAGCAGTAATAAACATATTTAAATAATGTCGTCACAAATAAATAACTCAATTACACAAAATATTTGGTCGTAGTTTTAAAACCCTTCAGTGGGCTCTTATATATTAAGTGATTTTGTGTGTATGGGTTTTTTTTTAGGCAATGTTGTTCGAAAGTCGGTTGATTCATTGTCACCAGAAGAAGTATTGAAACTGCGAGTTGCGCTCGAAAGAGTAGAGGCAGATACTGGTCTAGAAGGATTTCAGGCTATAGCAGCTTATCATGGTGCCCCAGCAGGATGTCAGTTGTCCGATGGTACCCCAATAGCTTGCTGCTTACACGGAATGCCAGAGTTTCCACATTGGCATCGACTGTATGTGACGCAGTTGGAACAATCTCTTCTGAAACAAGGGTCAGAGATAGGTGTTCCATACTGGGACTGGTCGAAGCCTATAGCCGCTCTCCCTGATATTGTACGAGAGCCACTGTTTATCAATCCACAGGAAGGGAAGGCTCAGAAGAATCCATTCTATGAAGGTGCCATCGCCTCAGAAAATAGTCACACGGCTCGAGCTGTTGACGACAGACTTTTCGAAACTCCAGCCAGTGGACACTTCACCCCGCTTATGGAAGGAATTCTATTGGCATTAGAACAGACAGACTTCTGTGATTTTGAGGTGCAGTATGAGATAGCCCATAATGCCATCCATTACATGGTAGGAGGTCCGTATAAATACGGCATGTCTACATTAGAGTGGACATCATATGATCCAATCTTCTTTTTACATCACTCCATGACTGACAGGGTTTTCGCAATCTGGCAAGCACTCCAGGTACAAAGGCATTTACCAAGTGACCGAAGTAATTGTGCCATTCAACAAATGCACCATCGCATGAAACCATTTAGTTTAGACACAAATCCGTTTAAGTTGACAAGACTGCATTCCAAACCAGACCAGTTATGGGATATGTCTGCTCTGGGATATGAGTACGATAATCTAGAGCTAAACGGAATGGGCGCTGCCGAATTGGACAGGCTTCTCAGTGACAGACGCTCACAGGCTAGAGTTTTCGCAGGATTTAGACTTAACGGCATCGGTACTTCTGCAGATGTGAAGATCTACGTTTGTGTTCCAAGTGGTAATGACAAGAAAGAAGACGATTGTTCCCATTACGCTGGACGTTTCTTTATACTTGGTGGTCCCATTGAAATGCCATGGTCTTATGACAGAGCTTATCTCCAGGATATTACGGCTACTATTGATGAAATGAACATACCTTATGACGGAGACTATTATCTTCATGTGGAGGTTTCCGCTGTCAACGGCACTAGCATCCCGAGTAGCGTTATCCGTCCTCCAAAAGTTGTCTACAGGCCAGCAGCCGCATTTTCTGATGGTAAGTAATATATTTTTAGCCTAATATACTGAGTTTATGAAACATTTCCCAGGAACAACGATCATGTTTGATGCGGATACAGATTTGTGGCATGTACGTATTGGTCAAAACAACTCTATTGTATGATATAGTATAAACTCAACTATCAAGTGTATGCTGTATACAATAAATGTTAATGTATTTCAGTTTAAATTTATATGTCAATACTTTCAGTTAAAGTCAATATTAAAAATACTTTAAGTTAAAGTCAATATTAAAAATACTTTCAGTTTAAGTCAATATTGAAAGCCTGCATTTTAACTATTATACAAATAAATGAAACGGGTAACCATGTCTAAAATTTGCTCTCTTGAATAGGTAGTACGTATAAGCTATTTATAATCCCATTGTTCTTTTTTATTTCCATCAGCTGTGCCACCACACTCCGATGCATCTAACCTAGCTGTCAGAAAGGATATATCTCGACTGACATCCGAAGAAACAGTCAAACTTCAACAAGCTTTGGCCCGGTTCAAGAGGGATAAATCGGTATCTGGATTTCAAGCAACAGCTGAATATCATGGGTTACCAGCTCGGTGTCCCAGACCTGATGCGAAGGATAGATTTGCTTGCTGTGTGCACGGCATGGCTACTTTTGTTCACTGGCACAGACTCTATGTAGTCCAAGTGGAAGATGGCATCAGACGTCGAGCATCTTCCGTCGGCGTTCCATACTGGGACTGGACGCAGTCTATGAGTTCTCTTCCAGATCTGGCCAGCCTTTCAACATTTACTGACCCTGAAACTAACGAGAGGGTCCCAAATCCATTCCATAAAGGCCAAATACCTATGTTAGGAACGGAAACATCAAGAGACGTCCAACAATCTCTATTTGAACAACCAGAGTTTGGTCACCACACTCAACTGTTCGAAGAAGTCTTGTTTGCTTTAGAACAGCACAACTTTTGTGACTTTGCTGTTCAGTTTGAAATCAGTCATAACCTCGTCCATGCCCTGGTGGGAGGATCCCGGCCCTATTCCATGTCATCACTGCACTATACCTCTTATGATCCACTTTTTTTCCTCCATCATTCCAATGTTGATCGGCTGTGGGCTATCTGGCAGAAGCTTCAAATCATCAGAAACAAACCCTACAAGGCATACTGTGCCAACTCCGACGTCCATCAGTCCTTAAAGCCATTTGGCTTCCCTGCTCCATTGAACTCAAATTCTAAGACATTTGAACATGCTGTACCAACAAGTGTTTACGACTACGAAAATGAACTAGGATATACCTATGATACTCTAGAATATGGTGGCATGACCGTGGAACAATTGGAAACATACCTGGAAAAGCGTCAGGAGCAAGACCGATTTTTCGCAGCATTCCAACTTCAAGGAATTAAAACTTCAGCAATGGTTGATTTCAAAATCTGCAAATCCGACGATAGCTGCGGAGAGAGTGCCGGTCACTTTGCGGTTCTAGGAGGTCCGTATGAAATGGCATGGAGATACGACAGACCGTACAGATATGAAATCACAGGAGCTCTTAACGCATTGGGTTTGACACGAGACAGCGTTTTCACAGTCAAATTAACCGTCACTGACGTCAATGGAACTTCCCTTAGCTCTAGCCTGATACCAGTGCCTTCCATTACCTTTTCTCCGAGAGCAGGTATTTGCTCATTTTTGTTTGTTAATAGTCATTGTGAGCTCATACATATATCGATAATTACAATATATAGAAACAGAATATCCAACACCTTGTAAATAACACTTCAGAGCTCAGATTTAACTATATGTTATTGGAATTTCGAAGTAGTTTTTTTACTCTTATAAACTTTGAATTTTTAATTAACATAACTGTTTATTAAATTTGTCAATCTTAATCCTTAGGGGCCCGGCAAAACCTAGAAATCTTTTGAAATGTGTCACAACTGTTTATTCATCAAGCTAGATTTTGCATGATGAAGTATCAAATTAATTGAAAGTTACCTTTGAACGAATCAACTGTCAGTTTATTGAATCTAATATATTTCCATTACCAGATCCACATGTCATTGATGACGATGTTGTCATTGTAAGAAAAGATGTATCACGTATCACAGCAGAAGAAAGTGCTGCTCTCCGAGTAGCACTGCAAGCTGTAGAAGATGACCCGTCAGCTTCCGGCTTCCAAACAATTGCAGGCTATCACGGTATCCCAACAATCTGTCCAAGTCCTGACGCAGCGGTAAAATTTTCATGCTGTGTCCATGGTATGCCCACATTCGCTCATTGGCATCGTCTCTATACAGTCCAATTCGAAAACGCTTTGAGGCGACAGGGTTATACGGGTGCTCTTCCCTACTGGGATTGGGCAACGCCAATATCTAGCCTTCCAACGCTGGTCACTGATGAAACATACAAAAATCCACGTTCTGGTGAAGATCAACCGAATCCTTGGTTCGGTTCTACTATCCAAGCAGCTGGTGATGTTGAAACCAAACGAGCTCCTCGGCAAGAACTATTCGAGCAGCCTAAATTTGGCGAATTCACGTCTCTCGGACGGCAGCTGCTTTTGGCATTCGAACAAGATGATTTCTGTAACTTTGCAGTACAATTTGAAGTCACACATAATGCCATTCACGCTTTAGTAGGAGGCAGTGAACAGTACTCTATGGCGTCTCTAAGGTATACCACGTTTGATCCTATCTTTTTCTTGCACCACTCGAGTGTTGATAGATACTGGGCTATCTGGCAAGAGTTACAACACTTCCGGGGAAAACCATACAACAAAGCAAACTGTGCTCTTCAGGAAATGAGGGGCTCATTGATGCCATTTAACCAGGCAGAAGATGTCAATCCCGATGATGTAACCAGAGGAAATTCGGTACCCTTCCGAGTTTTTGATTACCAGAATGTCTTTGGTTATAAGTACGATAATTTAGAATTTAATGGCCTATCGGTTTCACAGTTATCTCACGAAATCGAGAGCCGACAATCCCATAGTCGTGTTTTTGCGAACTTTATGTTACATGGTATCGGAAAATCTGCCCTCGTAAAATTTTATATATGTTTATCTAACTCTGATTGTGAACATTATGCTGGGGAGTTCTATATCCTTGGAGACTCTGCAGAGATGGCATGGAGGTATGACAGAGTCTATCAGTACGAAATAACAGAACAGCTGGCAGCATTGAACTTGAGATTTGGTGACAGGTTCTTTGTAAAAGATGTTATTGTTGATCTGAATGGTAATGAAATCCCATCCGATACATTCCCAACACCAACAGTTGCGTACGTTCCGGCCCGAGGTTTGTATTCATTCAGGCGCATTCTCACTGTGCAATTTGTGGTTATGACTTAAGGGGAGTCCACTGATTTTCAGCATTTTGATAGATAGATTAAAACAAGTATGAAACAGTCGGCCAAAACAAAATGATAAAATAAGGTAAACCCCGGAAAATGTTTGTACAAATTGCACTATGAGAATGCACATTTAACTACTAACGTCTTATAAATCCCAATATTGCGCCTAATATGTGCATATGCAAAGTCGAGCTAGAGCCCTCGGTCAATTCTTTGGAAAGGAACCTTCTAGAGACTGTTATGACGATGAATGTAGCTCCAAACTTTATGCCTTTACACTTTTTCGGAAAGCTTGCATATCCAGGATTACAAATCAGTACACTTGGTGAAGATCTAGCGATCGTTTATGTTTATTGCCAATGGATTTCATATCGACAGAAATCAATTAGGGCTTTTATGAATTAAAGGAACATACAAATATTGGATATCGGTTCATTTTATGTTTGCTCTCACAGCTGGTGTACCATAGGGCCATTGAGTATGATCAAATATTCTGACAAAAACACACATTTGCTGCCCGTCGGCTTATGTAAAATAAAAATACACATTTGCTGCCCGTCGGCTTATGTTAGATAAAACATAGTGAAGATCCTAATTTGATACGGATGCCATCTATCTCCAACACCATGTAAATGGCTTTAATACATGCTCGCTGGGTTAATAAATTACAGGCTCTCATTAAACTGTTTGTAATTAGACTTTTAAATAAATTTTTCCTTATCAAGTTTGAGTGTTTCAATAAAAAAGATACAACTAGGCTTTAAATGAGTTTGAGACCAATACGAACATTCAACACGAGCCTCAAACCAGTCTTAGTCTAGATATTTGTTAAACTTCACTATAAATAAAATAGTGTTCATCGTCACTTGTTTAACGACACAAAAAAGTATTCTGTATTAGACGTTGTTGTCTTATCTGGAGACAAAAAACCCCACAATTTTGTTCTCTTTGCTGTGTGTTTTTTCCAGCGATCTACTTTTTATTTCTATTATTTTAGGAATCTACGGTGCTGAGGAAGAGTATATCGAGCCTATCACCGCTGCTAGTAGAATCCGCAAGAGTTTAGATTCATTAAGCATTGGAGAAACAGAGAGTATACGTAATGCATTTTTACGTCTACAGAGAGACAAAACTAGAGGATATGAATATATAGCCGGTTTCCATGGCCTACCCGCTAAGTGTCCATCTCCTGAAAACCCCCAATATGCCTGTTGTATGCACGGAATGCCCATGTTTCCTCACTGGCATAGATTATACGTTCTACAAGTGGAGAATGCTTTGCTGGAGATTGGCTCGTCCATTGCTGTACCTTACTGGGACTGGACCAAGCGAATCGATAAACTACCAAGTTTAGTAAGCGAAGCTACATTTTACAATTCACGTTTATTACGTCTTGATCCGAATCCATTCTTTAGGGGCCAAATTAGTTTTGAAAACGCTTTTACAACCAGAGACCCACAGCCAGAGTTATTTAACAATGATTATTTGTACAACCAAATCCTGTTGGCCTTCGAAGAGGAAGACTTTTGCGATTTCGAGGTGCAGTTTGAAATCGCCCACAACGCTATTCACGCTTTGATTGGAGGTAGAGATGCATATTCATTAGCAACGCTTGATTATACTGCCTATGATCCCATTTTCTTCTTACATCACACCAATGTCGACAGGTTATGGGCTATTTGGCAAGAGTTGCAAAGGTACAGGAAGAAACCATACAACACAGCATTCTGTGCGTTGCCACTGATGCAAGAACCAATAAAACCATTTAGTTTTAACAAAACCATTAACCAAGACTGGATGACCCGAGCATACAGCCGCCCACAGGACGCATTTGACTACCAGAATCATTTCCACTACAAGTACGACACATTGGAATTTAATGGGTTAAGCATTCCAAAATTGAAAAATCTCATTGATGCCAGAAAATCACAAGACCGGGTATTTGCCGGCTTTTTGTTACACGGAATCCAAACCTCTGCTAATGTCCGAATTTATATCTGTCTTCCATCAAATGGTCATGATGATTGTAGCCACTATGCTGGCATTTTCTCAGTTTTAGGAGGCGAAAAAGAAATGCCATGGGCTTTTGATCGTCTTTATAAATATGATATTACAACAGCTCTCCGAGACCTGGGGCTCACAGCCGACAGTAATTTTGATGTTTCCATTGAGGTGATTGCCCGCAACGGCTCGAGTCTTTCGTCCGAAATGTTCCCTCGACCAACCATTGTGTACAAGCCAGGTACTGCCTGTAAGTAGACAAAAGCTTGAATGTTTAGTTACTAGTTTATATGGTATTTTGTTACAACTAAGCACTCTTAGTTAAAGAAATACCGCTTTAATTAGTCTGTAACTAGACATGTATAGAAGTGAAACCTACAGAAACGCTTTGCGGTCAAGTAATTGAGTCCCATTTTTACCACATTTTTACCAAATTGTATAATATTATCAAGTTTAAAATCGGCTAATGGTAGATTTGAATCATGATTCGCGTTGATAACTAGCGCCTACACATGTAACCGTAACCCGTGTGAAATTTAGGTCGAATGTATGATGATGTTAGATTCAATGTGCTCATATATAAATGAAGATGTATATGTATACTTTAACCGAAATACAATCTATTCTTTCAACAGCATCCGTTCAGAATGATGACAGTCACACCAACACACAATTGCTGGAGAGAAAGAGTATTGATTCATTGACAGACAGTGAAACAGCATCTCTCATGAGGGCATTCAGATCAGTAATGGCTGATTCTTCGGCTGATGGTTATCAATCCATCGCTTCGTTCCATGCTTTACCCCCGCTATGTCCCAGTCCTACTGCATCTCAGCGTTTCGCTTGCTGTGTTCATGGTATGGCGACTTTCCCACAATGGCACAGAATATATGTTGTACAGTTGGAAGATGCATTACGCCGCCAAGGATCAACTGTTGGTATGCCATATTGGGACTGGACCCATCCTGCTACAGCTCTTCCGCATATATTTACTGATGATAACTTCAATGATCCTACCACTGGTGAATCATACAGCAATCCTCTGAAAAATGTTCCAATCGCATTTGAGAATTCAGTAGTTGAGCGAGAAGTTGTGGCTGACTTATTTGAACAACCAACTGGTGGCGAACACACCTGGCTATATAACCAAGTTATGTTAGCTTTAGAACAAACGAATTACTGCGACTTTGAAGTACAATTTGAAGTTGCCCACAACTCAATCCATGCGTGGGTTGGTGGTTCAAAGGAGCATTCACTCGGTCATCTCCATTATGCTTCATACGATCCTATTTTCTTTTTCCATCACTCGAATGCTGATAGAATCTGGGCCATTTGGCAAGAACTACAGAGATATCGAGGCTTGGGTGGATCTGAAGCAAATTGTGCACTGGAGTTGATGAGAGAACCGTTAAGACCATTCAGTTTCGGCGCCCCCTGGAATTTAAATCCACTTACGAAGAAGTATTCCAGACCTGCTGACACATTTGACTACGAAAATCATTTCCATTATCATTACGAACATCTTGAAATTGGAGGATTGACCGTTCCGGATCTAGACAGACACATTAAGCATCACCAGGAAGAAGACAGAGTTTTCGCTGGGTTCCTGTTGGGAGGATTTGGAACTTCAGCTGTTGTCAGTTTCCAAGTATGTGACCCAACAGATGCGTGCACTGCTGGCGGATCATTCAGCGTTCTTGGGGGTTCAAAAGAAATGCCCTGGGCATTTGATCGCCTTTACAAATATGACATCACTGATGCAGTTAGAAGACTTGGGGCAAGAAACGATGATGCTTTAATTGTGAATATGAATGTAGTTGCAATTAATGGTACAGTCATTCACAAAAGCATTCTCAGAACGCCAACAGTATTCTTTGTACCAGGAAGAGGTAAATAAATCTTATAGGTATCCCGTTTGTTCAGGATACTTATTAAATGTAATAACGTATATAAAGTCAACATTACGCATGTCAATGAACGACTTATTGGATCAAACCAAATTCCGCTTTCAAGATAATAACTTACTAATTTTGAAACTATTAATCCCCGCTTTTTAAAGTTGGTTCATTTGACTAATGCTCACGTCTTGACAGTTTTAACTAAATTATAATACAGCTATGATATTTTTGATTGCAGACAGTGTTGCTGTTGCTCACACCGCGCCTAACAGAGTTCGTCACAATATTAACGACTTAAATGCCCGCGATGTTAACAGTGTAATGGCCGCTCTGACAGAACTCAAAGAAGACCAGTCTGCAGATGGCTTTGCCGCAATAGCTGCTTTCCATGGATCCCCTGCTAAATGTAAATCTGCTTCCGGAAAACCGCTAGCCTGCTGTGTTCATGGAATGGCATCGTTTCCACATTGGCATAGATTATATACAGTACAATTTGAAGACGCACTTCGAAGACATGGTTCCAGTATTGCTCTACCTTACTGGGATTGGACCACTGATGCCAATATACCTTCTCTAGTTAAAACATCTAACTATTACGATGCATGGACAGACACCGTTTTGGAAAACCCATTCCTTCGCGGCAGAATAGAACACGAGAACACATACACGGCACGAAATATTCAACCAGAACTTACTGAGGTTGGACCTGATGGACATAATGCACTTTATGAAAGCATTCTATTAGCGTTTGAACAAGAAGATTATTGTGACTTTGAAGTTCAGTTTGAAGTGTCCCACAACGCTATTCATTATTTAGTTGGTGGAAGGCACGAATACGCCATGTCATCCTTATCTTACACTGCCTACGATCCGATTTTCTTCCTTCATCATTCTCAGGTCGATCGTCTATGGGCTATATGGCAAGCATTACAAAAGCACAGGAAACAACCATACAACAAGGCATATTGTGCTGCTGAGCAAATGACCAAACCCATGCATCCTTTCAACTTTGACGAGAATTTTAACCTCAATTCCGTTACAAGATCTCACGCACGACCTGATTCAGTTTTTGACTATGAAAATTTGGGCTATACCTACGACGAACTGAAATTTAATAAAGAAAACATTGAAGAGTTGGCTGAAACAATTGAGAGGAGAAAGCAGAGTGACCGAGTGTTTGCAAACTTTTTGCTCCATGGAATAGCCACATCTGCCGACGTGCATTTCTCAGTGTGTCTCAGACAAGGCGCCTGCGAGAAAGCTGGTCTTTTCTTTATTCTAGGAAGTGATTTGGAGATGCCTTGGGCGTTTGATAGAGCGTTCAAATATGATATTACGGCTGCTTTGAATAAATTAGGAGCTGCTCTGGATGAGGATACATTCTATTTGGAAGTGACTGTTACTGCTGTTAATGGCACCCAGCTTCCAAGCAGTTTGATACCTTCACCAACCCTTTCATATGTGCCAGCTTCTGGTAAGTCGATTTACTTTTTATTTCCGCACAATAACATTCAGTCCCGTCATGGATTTATATAGAAAAACACACAATAAACTAGGTTTTGGTTGCTGTGATAAAATTATCGAGGCTTCTGTTCCATGCCCAACCTCGCCAAAACATGGAAACGTCGCGAATTGAGGAAATACCGAATGAAAAAAATGACAATATATTTAATTTATTCTCAAGGACACAACTTTGGAATGCAAAAAAAGCTCATCACGCTAACAACGACATTTACACCTGTTGGAAAATCATTTAAAACTCTTAAAGAAAGCAAACAAATCTGTCCGGTTTCCAACCACTGTTTGGCTTTGAAAATGTGCAGATTGATCCATAGGCCTTTGTGGTGGGTGATACATTCGGTGTAACGTGTTGAACTTCAATCATTTTATAGCTGCTGTTATAACATGTTTATTTGTTAATTTCAGCTGCTGTCCATAGGGCAGATCATGACCTAGTTGGAGCACCTGGAATACGGAAGAATGTTGACGATCTCTCTCCATCTGAAATCGAGAATCTCAGAGATGCCCTCAGACAGGTACAGGCAGACACATCAGAGCGAGGGTTTCAAGCTCTGGCTGCTTACCATGGATTGCCCGCTCAATGCCGTACTCCTGATAATAGCGACACAATGGCATGTTGTGTTCACGGAATGCCTAGCTTTCCACATTGGCACCGATTATACACCAAACAAATGGAAGACGCTCTTGCTCTTAAAGGAGCACGTATCGGAATCCCTTACTGGGACTGGACACAGCCATTCACAAGTCTACCTTACCTGGTCACCCGTACAGATAACAATCCATTCCTTCAGGGAGACGTGGCTTTCAAGAATGAGCACACATCACGCGACCCAGTTCCTAATCTTTTCAGAGACCCGGAGTTCGGAGAAAAATCTTTCTTTTATCGCCAAGTTTTGTATGCCCTAGAGCAGACCGATTTCTGTGACTTCGAAATCCAATTTGAAGTTTCCCATAATGCCATTCACTCATGGGTTGGTGGTGATTCTCCTTACTCTATGTCAACACTTCATTACACCTCATATGACCCCTTGTTCTACTTGCATCATTCCAATACTGACAGGCTGTGGGCCATTTGGCAAGCTTTACAGAAATACAGAGGTTTACCCTATAAAACTGCCAACTGTGCTATTCCCCTGCTACGAAGACCACTAAGTCCATTTAGCCGTGAATCAAATTGGAATGCCCTTACGCGTACAAATTCCCGACCAATTGATGTTTTTGATTATCAGCGACTTGGCTATCAATACGACAACTTGAGATTTGATGGATTAGATATTCCTCATCTTGAATCAAAATTATCTACAATCAGAAAGAGCGGAAGAGTCTTTGCTGGTTTCTTGCTCAGTGGATTCAAAGCGTCTGCTGATGTGAGATTTGATGTTTGTCTACCATCGGGAGAGTGTAAATTCGCTGGTACATTTGCAGTCCTTGGTGGCGAAAAAGAAATGCCATGGGCATTTGACAGACTGTTTAAATATGAAATAACAGAGGCTTTATCTGCTCTTCGAGCTGATTATCGAAGTGTGTTTACAGTGGAGACGACTATCATCGCCACAAATAAAACAACTCTCTCCAGTAGCCTGATACCAACGCCGACTGTGATTTATGAGCCTGGAACACGTAAGAGCCATTTTCTCACATATGGTTGTATGGCTATACTAATCTTTATATGTATTGTTGGATGTGGAGGTATTTAATTACAAACCAAGATGAATTTTTTTCAAGAAATTTAACGTTGCATACAAAATAATAACATGTTGTCATACAGAACAATTCTTCCATTCTAAGGTCGCATTGTTATTGAAAAATTGTTGTACAAAATTGAAACAATCATAAAAAGATATTTAAAGTTGGAATTCACGAAATTTCTCTGATTTTTATTTATAGGAGCGTCTTCTGTGGCATCTGCAGCTCAACCCAAAAGCGACTCACTCCTGAGAAAAGAGCTCAGCACACTTACTTTGACTGAGGCTAACAATCTTCGAGAGGCTCTTTTCCAAATGATGAATGACGAAGGTCACAATGGATTTGAACACATTGCCACATTCCATGGAGCACCAGGAAAGTGTCCCCAGGGGGCTTCCGACAACACATTCTCCTGCTGTATTCACGGAATGCCAGCGTTCCCAGCATGGCATAGATTGTTTGTCGTCCAAGCTGAACAGGCACTTAAGGCACATGGGGCCACAGTTGGAATTCCATACTGGGACTGGACACAAGATATGAATTCGCTTCCAAACTTTGTCAGCCAAGTTGAAAATAACCCATGGCATCGTGGTTACATTAGTTTCGAGAACGTTTACACAACAAGAACAGTTGACCCAAGATTATTTGACCCACCAAGACTTTCCGGTCATAACTTCTTACACCACAACGTCCTACTGAGTCTGGAGGAAAATGATTATTGTGATTTCGAGGTTCAGTTTGAAATATTTCACAACACCATTCATGCATGGGTTGGTGGACATGATGAACATTCCTTATCCACTTTGGAATTCTCAGCATTTGATCCACTTTTCTTAATTCACCATTCTAACATGGACAGGTTATGGATCATCTGGCAGGAGCTCCAAAAACTAAGAGGAAAGCCATATAACTCTGCGAATTGCGCAGGACGAAGCATGTCCCAACCAATGCAACCATTCTATTTCAACGATTTCAATCCGAATGACCTCACACGAGAGCACAGCCGACCGATCAGCACGTTTGACCACCATGTCTTTGGTTATGAGTATGATAATCTGGGACTTAACGGTTTGTCTATTTCTCAATTACAGGAATATATTGACAATATCCGACAGTATGACAGAGTATTTATTGGTTTCAATACACATGGCTTTTACGCTTCTGCTAATGTTGACTTCTATGTTTGCCGAAACTCCGATACAGATTGTGATAATTATGCTGGGTCGTTCTCTGTTTTGGGTGGTCCTACTGAAATGCCATGGGCGTTCGAAAGACCGTTCAAGTACGAAGTGACTGAGGTCTTCGAGAAACTATCCTATTCCTACACAGACGCAATACGAGTCCGAACAGTGGTAAAGGCTCCAAATGGCACAGCAGTAGACGCTCATTTTGCACAACCTGTTGTTGTTTCTCGCCCAGCACGTTCCGATAATGATGTATACGTCATCGGTTTAGGATCAAACATATCCCCAGCCAACAAGATTGTGGCAAAGAGAGGAACAAAAATCATTTTCAATCATTTCAATAACGAAAACGTAAACCGAAAATATGTGATGGACTTGAACAGCTACACACCTTTTGATAGATGCGACGTGCCAGAATTCGGATTCCAGAGCTACAATTTCGACCAGGAATACCAACCAGAACCTGGAACATATTACTTCACAGCTGCTGATAAAGCATTGTGTAAGGCTGGAGAAAAACTCATCCTGGAGATTGCAGAATAATTCACGACATTCTAAGGTAAGCGGCAAACGTCAATATGTCTGAATGTGGCTATAGATGATCCATTCTCCGTCATAAGTGAATTTAAGGCACCATATATCAGCTAAAAGTGTGAAAAAGGTCATTTATCTCCGTCATAAGTGAATTTAAGGCACCATATATCAGCTAAAAGTGTGAAAAGGGTAATTCTCCGTCATAAGTGAATTTAAGGCACCATATATCAGCTAGAAGTGTGAAAAGGGTAATCTATCTCCTCATAAGTGAATTTAAGGCACCATATATCAGATAGTAGTGTGAAAAGGGTAATCTATCTCCGTCATAAGTGAATTTAAGGCACCATATATCAGCTAGAAGCGTGAAACGTGTAATCTATCTCCGTCATAAGTGAATTTAAGGCACCATATATCAGCTAGAAGTGTGAAAAAGGTAATTTATCTTCGAGCTTATCTTGTTAATCTTACGGATAAATGCGATTTAAAGAAATTGACATAGAGATCACCGATTATACAGACAACTAAAATAAATAAGAGCCGTTAAACATTTTGATGAAATGAGTATTGTGAAACAAGTATAATCTATAATTGTTATCTTCTTTGTTTACCTATGTTTCTATATATGTATGTTACAGATCTCATGGTGAGAAACGTTGTGAGCCCAGATGTTAGGTTAAACGGTAACTGTATGTAAACGGGTATATTGGTAAACAAGAATCAAAAGCAGATGCCAGTATGTTGGAAGGTGGGATGGCGTGGATGAGAAGTAACGAGCTGCTGACCTTTCCATATCAGCTGTAAAGAGAGATGGTTAACAGCTGGACATTTGTGTATCATTTCTTTAATAAAGTAATTTATAAAACTTAATTTTATTCAGAATATCAATGCTTTCTTATGACTTGACAGAACATTTTACCAGTAAAACGCATTTAAATCAACTGGTACAAACAAAGGCTTTAGAATGAGAGATTATTTCTGATTTTTTGTCATTAAAGTTTACACAAATGCATTATATTGTGCTTATCTTGTTTCTGCTCTGTTTCAACAACATTATAGTCATTTCAAGCTGTGGGCTTTGATCAGTTTGACGTTCGATAGTTCTCCAAAAATAATTCATTTTTGCATCGCCTACAACAGTATTTTCGTTATTGAGATAACAGTTTCTATACATACCAGTTCAGGCAATTCCACAGACTAAGACTAAAATAGATACAGGTATTGTCAATGTGGTATATAGTGTATTGGTGATATCGCTGGTTCCACTTTCTGTTGGCTTATTAATTGCCAGCCCAATGAGTGCAAAAAAAACCCTCGACGCCACTGACAAACAAAGACAAGACAGGACAATCACATGACGTAATACAAAGACATCAAAACACGATAGGCATGTTACCAGTTAGCTCTGACAGCACCAAGGCATAAGGTAGTTCCCTCCCAACCCCCCC
>JAQQZZ010000034.1:618864-629516 GCA_030265115.1 Mopalia vespertina
TGGATTCTATCAGCCAGGTATGCCTAGTATCATAATCAATCTGTATCCGTGTTAGTCCAAGATAACCCAACTGGATTATATCAGCCAGGTATGCCTAGTATCATAATCAATCAGTATCCGTGATAGTCCAAGATAACCCAACTGGATTCTATCAGCCAGGTATGCCTAGTATCATAATCAATCTGTATCCGTGTTAGTCCAAGATAACCCAACTGGATTCTATCAGCCAGGTATGCCTAGTATCATAATCAATCTGTATCCGTGATAGTCCAAGATAACCCAACTGGATTCTATCAGCCAGGTATGCCTAGTATCATAATCAATCAGTATCCATGAATATTAATTGTCATCCCACTCTAACCAAATTTTTCTGAACTAGAATCTGTTCAAATTAGCGAAAATATCATATTTAACAGAGTTTTTATAAATATATATCCATACCTTTGTGATAATTTAAATATCAAACTGTAATTTAACATTTCTAAAAAATATAAGATCATGGGGAAGTGGTAATTAATGTGGGTTTTTTTTACTTCACATATATTTATATGAACCTTATTTTACCTATGATTTTTTTTCCACAATGATTTTGATCATCTATTTCTTCAGGTAGACTGAATATAAGATCATTTATTATGCAATTTTAATGTTAAAGCTAAGTAAATACTACAATTGTATAAAAAATGCTCCATAAATCTTGTTGTTCATTTCTATGAATACCCTGATCATGGTTTAACAAATGCTGTTATTGACCAGAAATTTATTCTCAGAAATGCTTTGCATTTTTCTTTATTTTAACAGGGTAATACGAAAATGAAGTCGGAAGTGAATTTTTCAGTTTTAGCCTTCTCTTATACATCTACAGAAAATAATAATTAAATTCCTCACTCAAGTTTTGTAAATAAAATGTTTATTTTGTAGGCATGATAAAGGATAAGGTCGGTGATAAAAGTCAGTTTTTAGTACAGTGGCCAGATGGATCCTCCTGTGTCCAGAAAACTATGTTTTTCTTTGGGAAGTTCACAAAGCGCTACAGGCTGGGTAAAGGGGAGAGAGTACTAGCCCTAGTGGACCCTCACAGACAGGTGTATCTACCTGGGGTCATCCAGAACAAACAACACGGACATATCACTGTGAAATTTTGTGATGGAAAGACGTATGTTATCATTTTTTTATGGTATAGCCGATATATTTAAGTGCCTCTCTCTAAGTATATACATACTTAACTTAATTTATATGTTGTGATTAAGCCAGCCCTCCTATCTGAAATCTACCTGTACATTTTCTTATTGCCAAATGCTTCATGTATTACTGCCCAAGCCTGAAGTGGCCATTTATTATATATTCTAAACTTAAAATGAATTTACCTAGAATATGTTACAAGACAAAAAAACCCCATAAAAAACAAATGAACCACTTAACAGCTGTACCTAAATTCTATAACAGCATGGGACGCTGCACTCTATGGACCAATCAGATGGGATCAGACTGCTGTATCACATTGATTATGAGGTTTAAAACCAACCAAACTTAATGTGATGGATAGTAAGTCTCTCAATGTTTTCTTTTTCTAGACGTGATGTTGAGGAGACGAGTGAAGATCCCGAAGACAGCTTCACTTGTTTCTGGCTCTCAGAGACATTCTACGATGAGGCTGTCAATTACTTTAATTTTAAGTCAACAGGAGAGTGATTTTCATTTCATTAAACACATTTCTCTATCAAAAGAAGACCAGATATTTATACAATGAAATATGTTTATCATGACAAGAAAGCATCAGACTTACAATTTAGGGAAAACTAGAGGTTTTCTGTTTACTTGGAAAATCAGGCCATGACTGAGGCAATTTGGCCAGATGTAAACTAGATATTACGTTGTGGTATTGTCCGTCCAATTCTTATATTGACAATGTGTGTTACATGTATTTAGTGTGGCTTTAAAACATGTCTGAGACAATGTTGCTTCTAGACTATGAATAGGCCAAAGTTTCAGCTGATACATTTTTATTTTATATTTAAGCAGTAGTAAGTTATAAATGAAAGATTTGTTAATAGTTATTTTTTATCTTTGTAATCTCCCCTTGGTCTGTGATAAAGATTTTTATACGGTACTGCTATTGTTTACAAGTGTCTTACATTGAAACAGCTTATTCTTATGTATTAGTTTATCTACTAGAAAGGAGTAGGGATAACATGTTATTTTGTATTTTATACGGGAATGGATGAATATAGTTCCAATTCCAACAGAGGATACTAGCATTAGAAAATGTCACTACAGGGGCTTAGACAAAAATCAAAAGTATGGTGTCCAAAATGGTAATGTTGCTTCACTTTTGAAGTACATGTAGCTGGGTGTCCAATTTTGCAGATTCCCTATCTCCTACATGTTAAATTTTCTTAAAACAGGGTGTCCAAATGAGGCAATTGTTCAATTCAGGGTGTCCAAAGGACGGGTGGACACCCCTCTGCCTAAGCCCTTGTTCACCGTGGGAAGACTGACCAAATTCTCTCAAACATGTTACACACTTGATTGTTAAACACAGGGGTTAAATAATTTCACCGTACTTTTGTCACCTTTTAAAATCAAAAGGACACAACTGAGTGTTTGTTCATATGCAAAGAATCATAGAAGCTACTTTAAAGTAGTAGTACTTTAGCTTTTGTTTGATCAAGTTCCATATGAGAATATTTTTCATACTGTCCGGTTGGTGGTAGCAATTAGCTGATATGGTAACAATGTTGGTCTTCACAACAGATGGACTTTTTTTGACAAAATCTGATGGGCTTTGTTTGGTATTCATGCAGTTTTCCCTGGAGTCCTACAGTAGCCTGCTTTTAGCGAAAGTTGAATTTGTAGCATAAAAGGCAGAAAATAATTGCAAACCTATTGTTACAAAAATTACAGATAAAGTTTAAAAGAGACTGTTATAGTCCGGTTAAGTTTTTAGTTCCTCATTTTATCGAGGTAAACAGTTTGTTCATATGTAACAAAAGTAGATTGTACTAATGTATAGACTGTTAATCTGTATTTTTGTTGAAATGAGCTATAATAAATTCTAATTTGTAAAGTATTCAGTCTTTATTGATTTATTGTTTGGAAAGTGTGGGGATTGAGTAATTTGTATTCGCTTGTCATCCTAACTTCTATTGAAGTATAGGCTGGATTAGGGACATTTTTTTAAAAACTTCTTCCGTGGGCCGTGGTTGTTGATGACAAACCGAAATATGTTGAGTTTATCGCATAGAAGTTAAAATTAAATGTACAGGATCTTTAATGTGGTTTGAAAGTAAATGTGGTCTCATGCAGAAGCACCCCTCATCTAGCACAATGAATATTGTCTTAGCCCTAATGTCCCGCCTATCTCAACCCGTGGTGAAAGTTGGAAATTGATCTGCCGCTATTATTTTAAAAAATGCGCCTTATGTAGGATCTGGTGAGAAATTTTGAACCTGAAAATTAGTGGTTGCGAGAAATTTTACATTTTTTCCAGGGGTGATTTTACCTGTGGTAACAAGACCTGCATAAATTAAAATGCTCACTGCGAATAGCTTATTTAACAATTATTCCCCTTAAAAAAACAGCCTTTTCATTGCAACTTTAACTTTTTTTTGCTTTATACAATAGCATCACACACTTTAAGCGAAGTAATCGAGCGGTACTCTTAGATTTCCCAAACAGGGATTGAATGTGTTAAGGGCTGCCAGATTCAGGGAAGACGCCTCAATACATTTGTTTTGCCTCCAAGCTGAAAAAGTGACTTCAGCCAGTTCCCCCAGAAGTACTGGACTTTTGTTTCAACCTATTGGATTTAATAACAAATATGAACAGTAGGAGTGGAGAATAAATGATTTCTTACACAGAGTGATTTGCTTCTTCAACACTCTCTCAGAGTTGATATTGTTTACCGATATTGACCAGAAATTTCAACATGTTTTGGACAATGTTGCAAAAGGGGACCAATCCGTAAATAAACGATCTAATGGTTTTGAGATTTTGCGAAGTCTGAACTAGGTTACCCAGTGCTATAGTTGACAAAGATACATGTACACCATTTGATACAATTTATGGGGTTTTTTTTATCTTTCAAACATATGATTTTGATCTGAATTTGGATACTGGCACAACCTATTACTATTTTGAAAATTACAAGCATCTATTTGACCAAGGATGCTAGTAAATTTAATTCTCAAGTTGCATTCTAAGTGTCTGTTAAATTTTGTATGACTGCTTGATTTGGCCAATTTTTTTGCTGTGAAATTATGGCAGAAGTGAAAGGAAGCACTAGATGTCCGTAGTGACAAACAGTAAGACGGGTTGTAGTCGTTTCATAGATTTCACACAGATGTCCGTAGTGACAAACAGTAAGACGGGTTGTAGTCGTTTCATAGATTTCACTTTATGTAAAGGGACGACTTCAGGACTAAAAAACCACACTTTGACTACATAACTGTTAGTGTGTGCTTCCAAGAGTAAACAGCAACACAACCATAATGTGAAGTATTGTATGCAAGCATTTTGTTGGAAAATGAATGTACCTCCATAGCGGACAGAATTAACATACTTTCTTAGCCAGACAGCCGCTTGGGAATTGCACTGTACTTAATTCGTATGATGATGTGCCAGCCATAAGGGTGTAGGAAATCACTCCTAACACCACCAGCAAAGACAACACAGTACAATCACAAAGTGCAATACATGTATAATAAAACCATAAACACATCAACTTCGTTTTGGCCCTTAGCTCTGAGAGTACCAGGGACCGGTTACTCAAAGCGTTATTAAATTTAATCCGGTATTAGATGACGTCCTGAAGGTCTCTCCGTAATTCACTATCAGCGCTTTAATCTGGTGTTAGCAACTTATACTCTTGCGAGCAACTGGCCCCAGGACAAAAGGAAGCTGCGTCCAACCACCTGCCAAGGGCTAGACAGAGGGGTGTACACTCATCCGTTGGACACCCTGAATTGAACAATTGCCTCATTTGGACACCCTGTTACTTAAAAAAATGGTGATTTCGCCTAGGCCATTAAAATGGTTTGTTTGTTGATGTTTAAAGCTGTACTAAAGGTTATTTCACTCATATGGCAGCATGCCAGCCCAGTGGGTGAAGGAAACCACCTTCTACCACACTAGCAACAAATGACAATCACAGGACATCATACAAACAGATCAGCTTTGTTTTGGCCCTTAGTTCTTGAGAGCACCCAGGCAACAGGAAGCCATGAAAATGGAAAATGCTTTGTTTGATTGGAGTAAAACGCAATTTCACTGAAAGGACACCTAGCCAGTACAATAGGTGGAAGAAATCCCCCTCGTTGCAACAAACAAAGATAAGACAATCACAGAGCACCAATCAATTTGCTGTTGCACCAGGGCAAGAGGATTTGTTTGTTTGATTTAGGTTTAATGCTGTACTTAAGGTCATTCCACTCACATGATGGCATGCCAGCCCAATTGGTAAAGAAAACCACACGTAACAACACTGGCAACAAAGACAACACCAGATAATCACAGAAGAAATACAAAGCATCACCAGAAGATTGGCTTCCTGTTGCCCTGATACAGAGCTAAGGGGCAACAAGAAACCGATCTGTTATGATGTCTTCTATATTATGTCCTGTGATTGTCCTGTCTTGTCTTTGCTTGTCCCAACCCACCGCAGGAGGATCATCATCCTACAACTGCCCCTCAAAGTGGTGCCTTAAGGGCAGGACTGGTTTAGCAGACAGCATGGCAATATTGTTCAGACAAATAAACATCCGTCTATTCGTTATGACTACAACAGCAAAAGACAAAGGATTTTCAATTTCAGAGATGCTATAGGTATGTATTATTTAGAATGTTTTATATCTACACAGAAATGGTTTTAAAAAAATATATATAAGAAATTGAAAATCCATAAAATCTTTTAGTGCTACAAGCATAAACCGCACAGATTAAAATCACAACATTTTTTGCAAGGAAACTTTTATATTATTAGTTACCTTTATTTTAAACAAACAGGATACAATGAGCTTTAATAAATTTGATGATCCCTATGCAAGACAACAATATTTCAACAGCTAACACTGAAGCATCTAATGTACACAATGAATATTGACAGAAAGTTAGTACATTTAAAAGTAATCGACTAGTTGGCCAACCTACATGGATAGATGTAGTAACAGTTACATTTCAAACCAGTCATCTTTAGAAAAATCCAATTCCTAAATCAGTTTTTGATACTTTCATACACGGATAACAAACATATAGCCTACAAGTCAAACATCACATTGTAAAATCACAACATCAAAACGTTATCAGTATTTTGACCTGAAATGGTCAAACAATAGTTTAGGTTGTAACTATAGTAAACACAGTACTGGTTGTTACAATGGTTGAAATGGAACGAAAGCTTTGTGAACATGACCCTTTACAAGACTTAAGTTGCAGCAATATTGTTTAATTATTTTTACAGTTATACAGTCAAACATAAAAAAGAATATCAAATCTTTTTAGTATCTTGAATTACTTCATTAACAAGTAGGAGACCATGAGTATATACAAACAGTGTGTTCACCAACAATCAAATGAGAAGTGCGTTCCTTCAAATTTTTCAACCACTGTAACAGTTTTTTGTCTTTAATATCTAAGCTATTGGACAGGTGGGATACTTTCTCGATAATTAAAAAAAAAAATAATAATAATAATCAGAGTAAAAAATTCATTAAAATAACATCAACATTAATTTCAAGAGCAAGAAAATCTCACAAATTTATATACATAGAATGAAATAAATGAAGGAATGATAAAATTATTGAAAGGAGATAAAACATTATTTCAATAACAATTAACATGTCCATGCAATGCTTAAATGTATGTGTTAATACTTGTAGAAACTAGAAAGATATCCTTTGCATATTGTAAATAAGGAAATAAAATGCAACAAGCAAAAGAAAAAAAAAAAGATTTGATGTTAGTTTTTAAGACTGCATCTGAGTGAAAAGTTCAGCCGCAGTAGCTAATGTAGCCACGTCACCACCACTAGTGCCTGGCTGCTGAGCTTGTTCAACAATAGCATGAGTGACTTCTCCATCATCAGCTGTGTGAACAATGATTATAGTTTCCTGTCCACCCTCTGTCTGAAGAGTAGTTATGGTTTGTCCCTCAGGTAGAGTATGAGTTGTCTCCCCTTCAGTCGTGACCACAGTAGCCATCTGTACCTCTTGGCCCTCATACATGGCAGTTCCCACCTGTTGAATGGATATAGTTTGCTGTTGATCTGTCTCTCCTTGCTGTATTTGTAAGGCCTGTTCAGGTGTGACTTGAGTAACTTGGATAGTTCTACCATCCAGATGAACAGCAGCTTTGGGATCCAATTCTCCTTCCTCCAATCCTTCTTCCTCCTCCCCTTCAGACTCGCTATCTGATAACTCATCCATCGGGGTCTTGAAGACAACATGCTCACCATGAGCCACATGTTCCTTACCGATATGCTCTAACAGTAGTTTCTTCCTTTTGAAGGTTTCCTTGCAGAGATCACACTGGTAGGGAGAGAGCCTCTTGTGGACCAGCTGAATGTGAGACATCAAGTTGGACTTGTTATTAAAGCAGCGTCCACAATCTCCACATTTGTGTGGTTTCTCTCCAGTGTGAATCAGCATATGACGATCAACATGGTACTTCTTTGTAAAGCGCTTTTCACAAACAGAGCATATGAAAATCTTCTGGTTTGGAGACTTCCAGTTCTCGTGGACTCTCTTGGTATGGCCAATCAGAGCGCCAAGTGTCTTGAAAGCAGCACTACACGTGTTGCACAGGTACTGGCGGGTATGTAAATGCATTCCCTTAATGTGTGTGTTGAGATTTCCTCGGAATGCCGAGTCATAGTCGCAGTGGGGACATTTGTAGGGTCTCCGTCCTGAATGTACAGTTCTCATGTGAGAGCTCATGCCAGTTTTCAGCACAACCTTACCACAAATCGGGCATGGTATCTGCATTCTGTTTTGTTGATGAGATTCTAGATGACGTTTCATGTTCTTTGTCACTTTTCCACAATCCAAGCAAGTTTCTCCGTCTTCTGAAACACCTTGAGTGGAGACTTTCATTATTCTTTCTCTCCACTTAGCATTACGAATCTCCTCTTCAAACTCCATCTCTTCATTGTGTTTGCTCTTTATATGCTTAACTAATCCTATGAAGGCTTTTTCACAGAAGGGACATTTTAGGGCCTCTTCGGTGTTTCTCTTTACACTTCTCTTTCTGGCATCAACATCCTGAAAGAGACCTCCGATTTCATCATCCCTCTTTTTACGTCTTCTTCCATCTTCTTCATCTTCAGTTTGAACCCCCACACCATCATCAAGATTTAGGGGGCCAAATTTCTTTTTCTTCAGTTTGGGATCTGTTTGAGTTAATACAGACCTCTTGCCTGCCGTTTCCCATACTGTTTCCACTTCAATAAATGGAGTGGCATCTTTAGGAGTTATAGGGCTAGTTCCTGTTTTCTTAGACTGAGGAACATCATCATCAATTTGGTCAATATTGTAGACATCTCCACCACCAGACATCTCTGGGTTTGGGGTCTTTTCATTATCTACTGTAAACGCTGTGAGAACAGGCGGATCAGACTCCTCACTCGCATCCTGCTCCTTTGATGGGGTTTCAATGTTGGAAACCTCAGGCTCATCAACATCAAAATCCATTCCATCATAGCCTTGAGATTGACTTGGGAACTTTGGAGTCATTTCACTGCCTTGGTCCTTTGTTCCTCCAGAAGCTCTTGTTCTCTTTCTAGGGGTTATCATTTCTTTGGCAACATCATCCCCTTCATCTTGGTCAAGAGTACCTGTACTTTGATCAAATGTTGTTTCCTCGGCTTTTCGTTTTCTTCCTCGTAGAGACTTTGCCGGAGATTCCACTTCTTTTTCAGATTCATCTTCTTTCTTTTTTCTAGGTCTACCTCTTCTACTTGGAGTAACATCTTCATCCTCCGGTTCTATCTTTACCAATACTCTGGATGAACGACCCCTTCGTTTTCGTCCAGAATCTGTATCATTATTTTCTTCAACGGTGTCAACCATCTCAGACTCTTCTTCAACTAATGGTTTGGATCTTTGAGATCGTCTCCTACTTCCTTCTGTCGAGCTTTCTGTCTCATCAGATTGTTTTGATTGTTTCTTTGAACTATCTGTTTTATTTGTACTGGCTTCGGACTCTTGTGCAGTGCCTCTTGCAGAAGCTCTCCTGGACGGCCGTGATGGGGTGTCCGGGGTTTTCTCTGATAAACTCTCCTGCTCTGGTTCGACTCTTGGTTCCTTTTTTGGTCTGCCTCTTCCAACAGATTTTGGAGTTTGATCATCTGCCTTATCTGTGTTTGGTGGTGTTTCGATCGACTTGTTTTCATCTTTCTGAAGTCTCGAAGACCTTCCGCGGCCCCTCTTTGGTGTCGTTGAGCTCTGTTCTTCCTCTTGATTTTTTGTAGTTTCTGTGTCCACTTTTGACAGTCTTCCTCTTTTCTTTGGAGATTCTTTTTTCAATTCAGATTGGTCTTCAGAAGCCACATCAGCTTCAGTAACAGACGTCGCTGCTGCTTCAACATTGATATTGCTTCCGTTTACATCACTTTCCTCAGGTTGGGCAACAGGATCTGCTGATGGCACAGTTTGATCTGGTTCATCTCTGGTTTCCGGGACTTCCATAGATTCTTCCTCTGTCTCTACTGGTCCTTGCTGAAGCGAAGGTACCTCAGCCTCTTGTGCTTCTGGTTGTAAGGACTGCAGATCCTCTTGTCTAAGTTGATCAAGAGGCTGGATTGTTTGCTCAGTGGATTGTAACAATGATGTTACTTCTGATATTACAACTGAGGCCTGTTGCTCAACATCACTGGGCTCATTTCTTTCAAATGTTGATTCAACTACCATTACGGTATCAGCTTCTGCCTGTGTAGGGGAAAGGACACGTGAAGCTTCGGAACTAACAGAAGTGATAACCTCATCAGGTTGACTTGCAGTAGAAACTGCTTCAGTCGACTCTTGGATGGTTACGGGCTGTGTTTCTGGCTGAGAGCTTCCAGGAACCTCTTGGATCTCCGAACCTTGTACAATAAACGTCTGAGTTTGCAAGGATTCCATCACTTCAGATCCTTCTGTAACAAATAAATCAGATGTTAATTAAGATAATAACATGTTATTAAGGCTTTTAGTACGAACAGTTTAAGAGGAACACATCAATTCCTGGAGCCATATATCAGGAAACTTGTGTTGGAAATCAAATTTTGTTTGATTTGTGTATAATGTCAAGAGTCCAGACTTTACAGTATTCCCATTACACAATGACAGTAATTGGTTGAAAACTAGCCTGTAGTAAGTGAAAACCTTGCACAATTACACACTGTATATTGTATTCATATTTTTACAGAAAACAAATCTGCTTGCGATGTCTATGTATTGCATCTTGTGATGTGGCTTGGTCTGTGAAAAACTGACAGTAAGTCAATTATTTCCAACATTCTTTTGCAAGTGATATATGAGAAGTGTGGGTAAAGAAAACCAACCTCGACACCACTGGCAAAAAACAAAGAGACGACCATCACATCACATAAGAATACAAGAACATCACATCAATATCGGCTTTATGTTGCTCCTTAACTTCAAGGGCACCAGAGTAGCAGG
>JAQQZZ010000034.1:629616-642042 GCA_030265115.1 Mopalia vespertina
TGTCATTTATTTTAGTATGGTCATTACACTATCAATAGGTAAAAGTTCACTTAAATTAGCAAAAAAGATGTGGTTTCTTATGTGATCAGGGACGCTGGACACAATGGTACCACTTTAAAATGCATAATCCTTCTCAAAATGCACCTGAAGGCCCCTTAATCCCGAGCCCCTTCTTTTTACACAGTAGCACTAGTTAAAACTCTTGTCATCATCAATCTTTTATCAAATATTATGGTGATAAAAAGAGCAGTATCCTTTCTGTCATTTATTTTATTACAGTCATTACACTATCAATAGGTACTTTCTTGTGCTCTTTGGCGAGCCGAGGGGTTTTGAACAGCAGAGCTTCATGTTAACATTTTTTGTTGGCTTGTTGACTTTTTAAGGATAAAGGTGCTTGAGTCCTGTAGAAATGTTTTGATTTGGTCCTTAAAAGTCCTGGAAAAATGTTTTTGTCTAATTGTGGGAACCCTGATAAAAACATTTTGACTGACTGTTGGGCAGCACATTTTGGTCATGTTGTGCCTCTTAAGTATTTACTGGCACAGGTTCCTTTAGAAAACGATGATCCCCTTTTCAACTTTTTCTAGAACTGCTGCTGTTGTCTCAACGCTAACATATCACCACTTCGGCTGCCAGAGTGCTTTTCAGAAATTCTGCCCCGTATTTCAGACAGAGTAAGGTTGTCGTCAAAAGACGAGCCACCTTCGCTGCCCTAGATACTAATATCCAAATCGTGGACAATATCATCTTGCTAAGGGCAGTTTGTTTGGAGTGTAACACTGCTGATTTTACTTAGCACCAGAGAAAGAATAACTCTCACCATTATCAAAAATTTCACATTTTATGGTTATGTTGTTGTTGGAATACACCATCATTGTGAATCCTCGCCAAAGACTTACCTAATACACTGGTTTATTTTATTAAAACCAGTAAAATTTCTGTTACACAGGCCATTCAAAACATATTTAAGTTGCTCTATAAGCTCCTCGTAGCAAATGAGTTTAATGCTGATTACAATTCGCGAATTTTTTTTTACACTTTGTAGACAGTCAGTTTTTTTTTTGCTTGTTAAGTCGCAGAGCCTCAGCAGGTGCAAGGCCCCAGGCCATGGCCTACTCACCATCACAACTCCACTCTTCCTCCCCCACCACTTTCACTTGTTCACTGCATGGGATATTATTGCATTGCAGATGATCCATAATAAATAAAAGTATTTTAAGTACTAACTTTAGCTGATCATGCAAAACTTCAACCACAGTCAGAACTACTTACTATGTTTATTCAAATCATACATGCAACTAGTTTATACATTCACAATCTATGAATCTTATCTATTTCAATATCATGTATTTCTAAATAATGCAATTCTCAATAATACATGTTTTTTTACTTTACTCAGGGCCATTGTGTGGTGGTTTTTAATGAGGACGGAGCCTTTATGAGAAGGATTGGCTGTGAAAACATCACTAACTATCCTAATGGAATTGACATCAGTTGTGATGGCGATGTACTAGTAGGTGACAGTCATGGTAATCGCTTCCATGTAGCTGTCTTTCAGCGTGATGGCTCACTCATAGGAGAATTTGAGTGTCCTTACGTGAAAGTCAGTCGGTGTTGTGGTCTGAAAATAACGTCTGAAGGTTATGTTGTCACTCTGGCGAAAAACAATCACCATGTTCTCGTGTTAAATACACTATACATTCAGTGAGGAATCTAGGAGGAAATTAATGGACAGTGTGTCTATAAAAATTCACACTGCCCCAATTTTCATCTTCTGGGGAAAATAAGTTTTGTGTTTTGTCCAGGTTGCAGGCAGGTGAATTTTTATGCTCAAAAACAACTTGTCCCTAAATTTCAGCACTGGATACTGATCTGTATATTGTATACATATCTGTACATTGTATAAAAGTCTTCTCATATTTCCTCCAAACTAACAGGAGCACCTACCAAAAATCTGATCTCTAAGTCTACAATGATACATCATACGTTTCCACGGTTTTTATTTATATACACACACGTTGAATAACTCGTATTATTGTTTGACCAGTGGACATTTTGGGATTTTTTGATAAAGGGGAGTAGAAATCATTTCCACATCAGATTTATACCAAGTATTCATAAAGGGTCTATACCAAGGTGCGGACCGTTTGTCTGGAGTGAAGCTTTGGTGTCTTTACAAGCACTGGAGGAAGATTAATTGTGTAACAGTTCACATTGTGTGGTTACGCTAGTATCAGTTACTAAATACACCAGTCATAAGTGAAATACTTTTGAGCACTGCAAAATATCCATCAGTCTGTTTATACACTTCTTCAGGTCAAATGTTGTGTTTTCTATAGCTTTTGTGTTATGCTATTAAAGAAAGACACTTTTAAGCTCACTATGTTTGGGTTTTTTTCAAAGTTAAATTTTATCTTTCTGGCTGCTTAGTTTTGTGGAAATAACCTTACTGGCAAGAGTTTTTCCCACTTCATCCATTTGCGTGAAAGAACTTTGAAATTAATAAGCAAAGCTCACCTCTTGGGCTTGAAATGAGATTGACATCTGTCAAGTAGTACAATGACCAGTTCATATTGCGATATCTTCCCAAGGCAAGATGCAAAAGAAGACCGTTTGTATTATTTAGGCCTCTCTTCCTTTTCTACTTTGCCCTCGCAGACACAAAACCTGAAGGCAACAGTAATGCCTAATAGTTACTTTCTAATTGCATTCCTTTACCACATCCAATCTGTGCGAAACACCACAAGAATGTTGAAGATCAAAATCTGTTTTACTAATGTTATTTAGTAAGAGTATCATGCCGAGTAAATATGACCTGCTGTCACTCTTGTTGGGACCTTAACCAAGCGCTTTAGGAAGTTGTATGAAAACGACCAGCTCATTTGAGAATATTTTTCGCTTGGTCAGATACTCAGATCTAAGGCATTATCGCAGATACTAAGGGGCATTGCCTGCCATGCTTATTTGTTTCCAGTGAACTCAATTTTTAACCGACTTTCTGATCAGCTGTTTGTTTCTACAGTAGTCCATTGAAATGTTTGCCACATTTTTGCAACTATTTTGGCCTTCACCTTGGGAAGCTGATATTGTGGAGGGGATCTAGTCTCCTTCCTTGGCATAGTGTGTGGATGGATCAATGCTTTACACATTTCCTTAAACAATGTTTGTCCCAGTAAACCAAACAAATTCTTGAGGCAATTTACACACTGCTAGTGTATTGTTTCTTGAAAAAGATGGACGGATAAGACAAAAGAGTGATGTTACAACTAGTTTTATTAAGATAAATCTAAATTGCCAGATCTTGACTTTATTTTATCCTCCGTTATGTAAAATGTAGAAAACTTTTTTTTAAAATGACCTGCTGCCTAATATTGTTGCTTGTTCGCTGCTCTTACAAACTTACATGTAGCTCTTACCAGAACCTATCCAAACTGGAAAAATACCATGTTAGCACAGAATTGTTTCCGTAAAATTTCCATGCCTTCTGCTCTGTACAATGGCTTGCTCTCACCCACACTTCCCCATATCTGCAACAGCTCTGTTAATCTAAATTTGAGTTTTGTATTTCTTGATTGTTGCATACGTCCAAGATCTAACCATTTTATATGCATGATTGTTACCAAACATTTGTCAAGGGTTTAAGCCACCCGATTTACTAAAACTCTTATTTTAATCAAATGTGCTCCTTTGTGTACAAGCAGCTCTTACAACTGCTGATCAATATGGGTAGAATAGCCGGTGTTGAGAATATGTATCTATGTATTGTTGTAGACCTAAAAGATGGATAATAGTGTAAAGGTTTATTCTATCTTAACCTTGTGGAACTGAACTATCACTTTTGATAACATATGACCTGGCATGAACTATATTACATACATGAAGGTAAATACTATCTTAACCTTCATGAATTTTTCTTACATCTTTTTTGTGCTTTATTGAGATCTTTATTAATAATAAAATATATATATATTCAAGTATATATATATATGTATACAATTTTCATGTATTCCATTTTGAGACGTTTGAAATGTTGTGGCATATTTACCACAGCCATAAACTTATATCATCAGGTATATTCAAATATGTTTTTAATTATTATACAATTATTTTGTTGTCCCAAGATTTGTATGTAACAAGTGACATTGATGCATGATAGAAAGCACAAGTAATCTCGCACAGATGCCCAGGTATTGGGCTGGTATCAAGAATGTGCTTGTCTGCCTCAGTGACTTGTATAGACTGCTGAAATTACAGGAATTGGGGTATATACATATTAAACAATATCCTCTTTTTGCCATTAGGCACTTCTACTTATATACATATATGTACCATATGCAACTTGCTTTTTTTCTAGTCAGATACTCAAATCTTAACATGACTTATTTTGCTGTGCCTTACAAATCAATATTTTTGTTTGTTATAGTTATAACAGTAATGAATATAAAAGCTTTACACGAGTTAACAGATTTTCTTTATGTCATAGGAATTCATACATTTAGGTAGCATTGTGTTACATTTTTTTTTTTTAATTTTTATTCATGTCTTGCATGGTTTAATGAAGACACTTTATATTATTAGATGCATAAAGCCTATTGTGTTTATTATTATTATTATTATATTGATTTTGTTCTGTTTGATGTGTTAACAGTCAGATGGCAATGGACTTTGCTCACAGTTTACAAAATGTATCTAGATTTGGTCTATTGTATACACATTTTACATGCCAAAACAATAGCATACCCACCCTACTCATTAGAAATTTGTATGTATGTTATAATCAAAATCTATTGTTGATTATTATTATGATGAATGCATTGTTTTTTTTTCTGTGTATTAATTTCCAAACATTTCCTTATATTAAAGATATTGCGTATGGTTGGGTCATTACTGTAAGTGATGACTTCTATTTAGTTGTGTGTATTCAGGATATATATATATATATATGTGTGTTTTACTTTTTTTTTTTTTGGACAGTGGTTTAAGTAATACAAGGAAGACATAACAGCATGGGCTAAGATGTGGCTCCCTTTTGAGCACATTTTATTTTAGAGTCTACTTACTAATAGTCTCTACCACTGTCCCACGCCTTCTGAAAAGATTTCAAGATAGACAATCTAGTTTTAGGAGTTAACAACGATGTCTTCATGTTATATATACATACTGGTGTTCAAATGTTTCCTTATAATTCCAGATTTAAGAATGTTTAAAGAAAAAAGAAAAAAAACCTATTAAAAAAAATATATATAAAAGAAAATATATTTAAAATGTTCAAAATCTTAAAAAAGAAAAAAGAAAAAAAAAAAGCTTTTTGAGATCACATTTTATCATTTAAAGATGCCTTCTTGTATTTTTTGGAAGGTTTGCATTTAACATTTTGATTGTTTTGACTTTATTTCCTCCTGTGTTATCTTGTGGAGTTGGAAAAGATGCAAGGAGTGTGCTGGTTTAAATATATAGCTCTTATTTTCTGATCGTGTACATATTATTATACTACCATTTTGTATGAACAGAAAAAGAAAGTTAGGAAAGGAGGCAAACACATTCGAGAAATGTCAACTGTAGCAAACTTCGACAAGAGAATATTTTCAGGTCTAGTTTTTGACTGATGTGTTTGCTATTGTATGTAGGATTGATAGAAGAACACGAAATATACACCCCCTATTAATGGTTTTAATATTGAGGTATAAAATTGGCCTCTCTTGCCATATGGTTTCATATTTGTATATAAAAATAGATATATATATATTATATATTATATATTTAGGGTGAAATACATACCAAATTTTTGTTTATCATGTTAGTTGTGGTTAAGGAGGGTGTGTTTGAAGTGTGTGATGTGTCTGCGGACTATCTTCTATTGAAGGTTACAAAGAGACTGGTCACAAAGCTTGCTCGGGTTCACTTTTACCCAAGTAGATCTCTCATCACCAGTCCTAGTATTCTTAAGCCATATAAGCTTTCAAGGAACAGATACATTTTTTTTACATCAATTTTTATAAAATTTCGAAACTCGTTTTGAGATAAGTTTATCTTTTTTGAAATATCAGATCCAATAACTTCCAAAAGTTTAGATAATGCAAATCTGCATTTGATGCAATAGAAGCTGTGTTCTGATTGCAGAAAATGTGAGAACATCTGTGTTAGATTGTGATGCTTCTGTTATTGTAGAGTGATAGGTGTTACTAGTAGGTTGTCCCGAGTATCTTGTAGAGGTCACGGGGTCACAGTAAACCCTTCACACCATTCAATTTACTCCTTCCGGAAGACCCAGGGAAACTGGACTGAGATGGTGCTTATGACATTATATGTTATACATGCTCTTATTTTACCTGGCAATTGTTGTTTTGGTTTTTTTTTTGCATATTCAGTTCATATATTGTTGTGTTGTTGTAGTCAGCCTTAGTTTATTACAGTTAGTAGTAGTTAGACTCAACCACAGGATGGTCTTAGCCCTTCCCCCATTGTTGTCGATGTTGACCTCTTTACTAATCAATTCTCCTTCAGTATTTAGTGCAGACTTATCAAGGACGTGATAGTTGTCACCTTTGTTATGATGCTGGGTGAATCTTTTATTTGGTATTATTACTTTATTATTATTATTATTATTTTGGAAATACTTTACTATTAATTACACTTTTCATATACAATTATATATTTAATAATATTTTGCAATGTATTTTTTTCTTCTAATATTCACAGATATTTTTTCGATTTGCCGGGCTGACCATGAGGATAACAAGTTTTTTTAGGTGGCCTGGCACTAATTCTATGTCAAGTGTAATGCTATATTCTTTACAACTTTGGTCATTCTCGAATATGTTTGGTGTTTGTTTTTAGACCTTGTGAGAAAGTTGTAATGTCAAATTATTGAGAGATTCGTTTTTCTTTTATCCTATTTTTGGCTATTTTTATCGCCAGACCAAAAACAGTTTTTTGCTTTCGTTGCCAACAAATGTTATGTTTTTGAACAGCAGTTGAACAGACTGATATATATATAGTAAGGTAGTTATTCTGATGATTCAGGCATGTGCTTTTATTCTAGTTTTTTTTATTAGGTAATTTTTCTGTGTCTCCATGATTGGTGACACAATTGACCTAGGCAATGGTTATTTGATTGTATAAACATTTAATGAACAAACAAATGAAAAAAGATTTATTGATATTTGACAACAGATTTTAGAATTTAATTGACAGCAAGTATTTTTGTGATTTTTGCAAATTTTTTGGTTTCTAGTAAGATGTTTACGGTTTGGGTTCAACTAGAGTGTTCCATGTTGCTTTTACTATTTTGTATCACTAGTGCCTGCAGACTGCGTCACTATTAAAGATAGATGTTGATTTGTTCTTGGATGTTTAGAGTTTTGCCCTGTATGGGAATTTAAACCTTGTGGTCTTTACAAGTATTCATAAACTATTTTTGGAAATTCATCGATGATTTCTATATATATATATCTATATATATATATTGTTTGTCAAAGTTTTTTCTCTGTATGCAAGTGGAATAAAGGTGTTTCTTGGGAAGACAATGTTGCTAGTTTTATTTATTTACCAAAGATTTGCAGCCATGGTAAATACGCATACCTGCGATATAACACTGGACAGCCATGTTATGACCAGGTTCCAGTTGCTCACAACTCTATTACATTTAATCCTCTAAATATATGTCGCACCATGTTGAAGGTCTTTCTTAATCTGGTATTAGCGATTTAATCTGGTGTTAGAGACTGATAGTCTTTCGAGCAACTGGCCCCAAGTCTTATTTGTACTATGGATTAGAGTGTTGCGGGCAATAATTGCATTGGGCCAAATTTTAGATCAATTTTATTTTCACAGGGAATGTTTGGGAGGGAGCTTCCTGATGCCTTGTTGCTAAGTGACAACAGAAGGCAATATGTGATGACTGGTGTGTTAATTTTGCACCTATGTCACATTTGATGAAATAGTAACTAAGTTGTACTTTGGCCAGTGTTGGAAGGATTTTAGATTGTATGGAATTTTGATTGTAAACCTGATGAATGGCATCTATAAGAGTAACATGGTAATACTAAACTTATAATAAACCGTGGAAGCTGTATTAGGAGATAAATTATTAGCTCTTCAAGAGAAGTTAGTGGAGAAGACATGGTAGATTTTACAAGGTTTCTTCTTTGGTAGTAGCTATATATTAAGTGAAATACAATGGAGAACAACACAAATCAAACATATTTGTCATGTATTGGTAAATAACTAGAACAATTTTCATCTTTGATGAAAAATTGGCCTGTGTCCTTGGCTTAGTGGTTAGCATGTGCATGTTACTAATCCTACTTCGATGTACTGTCCACAGGATCGAGCCCATCTATCTACCCTCTGGTATATGAGTGAGTCACACTCCAGCAATTGCAGTAATGGTTTATACAAGGTTTCCTTCCGGTTTTCCATCATAATAAGGAAAAGAACAGTGTGAAGTGGACAATCCGCCGCCCTATAAGTGAAATACCATTGAGTACGGCGTTAAACAACAATTAAAAATATAAAAAAAATTAAATAAACCCTGGTTGTCATCTGAGATGAAAGACCATCCTATTGTGAATGAGGAGAACTCTATATATATTGTGACTTCTTCAGTGTCGTTCAATAAATTACATCAATCTCCAAGGTTATTCTGTTAAACTGAACCCCTGAAGTGATTGTTATGGGGCTATTGCAAGAATTGAGAAAATTTACTCATGTTTAGCTAAATGCACGGGACTCCATCAAAGCAAAATGTTACTGAAAGCTTATTAATCGTGGGTTTTTGTAGCTGAATTGTATACCTATAAGTCTGAACCACAGTATCGTATCTAAGCGGTCAAATGTCTAAATTAAGGCTGATATAGCGTTTGAGATGCAAAAAATTAATACACATAGTAAGTTGTGAGCGGGTTAAAATTGCTTGCTGAGTTTGTTAGCCCCGTTCTCCTGTAAAAACCAACCCAGTTATCATGTTAAAGACACCCTCCTTGAGAGCATCCGCGCATCCTATGAAAGCCTATATATAGGTCATTGGCTGTGACTGGGTTGCAGTAATTTTCCATTGAAAGCAGACGTGAAACTATGTCTTTGTTTTGATGACATAACTCAAAATATCAGATGAACGGCGAAATAATTTGTATATCTAATTCAACTAGTCCTTAATAATGAGTCGTGAATTGTGTATTTGAACTGACTTGATTAACAATACACCGCTCTACAGGGGATTAATTGGCTACCATCAAGTGTGGAACATAATAGCCGCTTTATATATACAGCCAATTGATAAAAATGCAAAAGTATGTCATATAAAAGGTAAAATTGTGACTTAACGAAGAACCGTTCACAAAATTGACTACATACTGTAAAATGGTCGAGATCTCGTCTACAATACAAACTAAATTTCGATGACCCATGTTTGGCTGAAATATTCTTTTTTATGACTTAAAAATAAAGAATTTTCCACTTTTGACATAATTCCCCATATATTTTAAATGGGTAGTTTTTGGAATATTGAGGGCGATTTTACTTTCAAACCAGTAATCATTCACATGTGGCAATTACATTTTCATTTTCTTCATACTTCCAGGAGTTCCAGGAATATGTATGGAGATTGGTGGAAATTATAAAAAAAACACAGAACAAAATAATTTGTTGAAATTGACACCTCATGTATGAAGTAGGATATATGCCGTATCGGTTGTCGAAAAGTTATACTCAAACAGGCATAATTCTTTATGCTGTAAATCACCTGAAAAAAAATGCGCATACTGTAAATCACCTAAAATTTCGTTTATGAACAATGCTTACATTTTTGCTAGTTGTGACAATGTAACAGCATGTTAACAGACAAAACAGCATGTTAACAGACAAATTTATGTTTTCTGAGAAATATTGATGCTTTTTAACTGGGAATTCAATCGTCTGACTCAGACACAATTTCCAAGCCTTTAAAATAGCTTCCCAAGTAGTAATTTTATGGACGAATTTTTAGGTGATTTAGTGTATTACAATCTCACTTCCGTTGAAATCTGCTGCGCGAAAACCATTCAGATCTGTTAGGTGGCGGAATCGTACAAAGAAGATCAAAGAAACTTGGCTATGCCCGCTGGCCTTTCAATTTACTATAGCACAGCATGGGCTTCTTGTTAGTGAGCTGTAATGGCTGGTAGAGTTGTGCCTCCTCTTTATAGCTCCATGGTCTGTTATAATCCGTTGATTATTAAACCTTTATTCTTATCAAATAGCAATGGTATATGATCAGTTAACTGAACAAACTCCCAATCGTCCATCCGTTCAGTGATTTGACTCCTAGGCAATAGCCCCATATCAAAGCCTTTTGGCTCTAGTTAAACTATCTTGCCATGTCCAGCATCTTATACTTGTATGCTTACCTTTGTGCTTAAAGGGATGCTCCGGGCTGCAATAACCCCTATATCCCTTGAAAGGTTACTATTAAACATACTGTAAATCACCTCCAGTTTCGTCCATAATACCCTCTGTAGCCATATTATGAACCAAATTGGAGGTGATTTAGGGTACTTAAATATGATATCGACTTATCATTTCTTCATCTTATTAATTCACTTGAGGGTTACGAGTATATACCTACCTATGATCACTGGTAGCTGACATTTTGGGCGTGGCCAACCGTATTCAGGACGTCGCGCAACTTACACTCTTCTGTCTTACAGGTTAATAGCATGTGTGAACCAATGACCTATATAGGATGAATTTGACTGTAGTTTAAGCAATACCCAATGTTTAAGATCCAATTATAAAATGGATATAGTTCAATTAGAAAATGAGAGAGCATAATTCAACACAAGAAATGATGCCCGTTTTACATATATGCATTTTATTGCAGAGAGGAGTATTACTTTAATAAAGAGAATATGACCTGTAATGTTTTTGAAAGGGGCATGCAGATAATCCATGTATATGGGATGCTGATTTTATGTAAAGATTTTATGTATAGGTCATGAATGGTATTCTATTGAAGGCCGTTGGGAGAGAGCTTATGTTGCTCTCAGAGCTAAGGGGCAACACGAAGACAATCCTGTTGTGGTGTAATTTTTTGCCTGTCTTAGGATTTCGCAGCCTGTGCTGTAACCTTTTCCGGCATTACCTTAAAATTGGTCCTCTAAAATTTTTTATGTTAACCTAACATTTGCATTTGCTGCTTTGCAGATTTTTTACATACATAAATGTGCATTTACCTTGGATATAGCATGGAATATATGCTATATCCCAGATAATACAAAGTTCTATTGATGATCGGATTGACAAAATTGGTCAAAATCAGTAGCAGAATGCAAATTTAGATGAACACTGCAAACAATTTAGGAAACCTATATATCTGTCCTCCTACAATAAGTTAGCATAACCATGTGAAGACCCTGTTCGGTCGGTTCGCCCCAATAGCACAGGCCTGGATTTCAAGGGTATTTCCCTTCACACAGTGGACTTCACCCTATCATGTCTCTTCCTGATTAAGACCATATAATCAGTAATATTGTGTAACACTATAACCCCCAAAACCGTATGATCAATCTTTTGCTGGGTATACCTCTGTTTCTACTGACATCCATATGTCATTTATGTGATTTTCTATTTTTATACTTATCATATATCGTAAATAATCACTTTCAACACAGCCTAATTTTTAAAAATTTATTGGTCAATAGTCACAATGGTTATGTAATAAGACACTTGCTGGGGGGTTTCCCTCAACTGTTGTCAAGATCTTGTTTTAACATGTTACACTCGTTTAATATTAAAGGTGAGCTGTTTTATTGACCTCGCTCTGGAGGCAACGAATGGAAAAGAAAGATGAGATTGATTAATTGATTGGTGTTTAATGCTGTGCTTAAGAGTATCTCACCCATATGATGACTGTCTACTTTTAAAGAGTACAGTCACACAACGATAATGTGAAGTGTTATATATAAACGCTCTCAGCCTGTTGGAAAATTAATGTTCCTCCTTAGCTAATTTCATACATGTAAATTTACTTCAATAATACTGTCCTTAGTGTTGGTGAGATGAGATAAATGGCTGTTGATGAATATTCAAACATCTATATGAAGTCATACTGATTTACGCTGAGTCTGATGGTTATGTGTCTAATAATATGGCGGCATTCATCAGGCCTGTGCTGTAATCTTTTCTGGCATAACCTAAAAATCGGTCCTCTAAAATTTTGTCAGGTAACCAAACATTTGCATTTTCCCCTGGTTTGCTGATTTTTTAAATACGAAAATGTGCCTTGGTGAAAAATAAAGCAAAATTGGTTTAAAATACAAACTTTATTGATTATTGGAGGACAAAATTTGCCAAAATCAGTAGCAAAATTCAAATTTAGACGAAAACTGCAAACAATTTGGGAAACCTATAAATAGGTCCTCCTAAATTAAGTTTGCATAACCATGG